>WAAB01021379.1:47234-63703 GCA_013389865.1 Piaya cayana
GGTCCAACCATTCCCATCAATCACTAACCCATGTCCCTCAGCACCTCGTCCACCTGTCCCTTAAACCCCTCCAGGGAAGGTGACTCAACCCCCTCCCTGGGTAGCCTCTGCCAGTTCCCAATGACCCTTTCTGTGAAAATTTTTTTCCTAATGTCCAGCCTAAATCTCCCCTGGAGGAGCTTGAGGCCATTCCCTCTCGTCCTGTCCCCTGTCCCTTGGGAGAAGAGTCCAGCTCCCTCCCCTCCACAACCTCCTTTCAGGTAGTTGTAGAGAGCAATGAGGTCTCCCCTCAGCCTCCTCTTCTCCAGGCTAAACACCCCCGGCTCTCTCAGCCGCTCCTCATAGGGCCTGTTCTCCAGCCCCCTCACCAGCTTCTTTGCTCATGTGAAATGAGGCATCTGGAGGTAAGAACAATGGAAGAGGTCATGCTGGTTCTTGGGACACTGTCCCTAGGCAGGTGCAGGAGATGCTGAATGGCCACAGGGCCAGGGATGCTGTATGGGGGCACTGCTAGAAGGAGGGAGGCTGTGCCAAGAGAGCACCAGGACATAGGATGCTGCATCAGAGGGGACCAGGATGCAGGATGCTGCATCAAAGGAGCATCGGAACATGGCTCTGAGAACACACCCAGGAGCCCCACGCATCCAAGCTCGCTCCCGGGAATAAAAGCCTTGACCAAGCCACAAGCAAAGTGCTTGGAGCTCAGGGGCATCCGTGTAGACGCGGTAGGAAAGCCAAGGAGCACCGTCTGCAGGGGCTGCGGAGCTGGGAGCCTCTGGATCCGAGGAGCTTGTTACTATACTTCAGATTATATAAATAACTCACTGACTAAAACCACATGTGACCACATTCTGTTCTCCATCCCTCAGTGCTCTGCCGACAGCACACAGGCTCTTGCAACACTTGTTTACTAGGGAGACTGTATATAAAGTGAAAATAATTTGCTAGGTCTTATGTTTCCACTTTAATTCTCAGTGTATAAAAAAAAAAAAACCTGTGAATTTGCTAATGGGCTTTGAAAATGTATTTTTAAAGCTGGGGCAGCGCGACTCGGTGAGTTGTTGCAGAGGATTACAGAAGGAACAAGGTTTGCTAGGGAAATTATTCCCCTGAGAAAATCTGAAACAGCTGAAAGGCCAGGACCTGCTTCTTTCCAAGAAAATAAACACATTTCTGCCTTCAAAATTGAGATTCAGTTCAGGTGTAAAAGCGAGTTTGTTTGTCCTCTGATGTTTACCTACTTACCCGCAGGCTTTGGCGTTCGGGTTAACGCGTTGGAAGGGCGAACACACATCACAAATTCTCTCTACAAAGGAAGATTCCTGTTGCATCTTTCGAGCACACTTTTGGACAGAGATAAATGGCTGTGAGCGTCGGGAACGTTCGAGCCAGATGGTCAACTGAGATTGCTTTGTACGTTTCTGTGTTTCACTCCAGACTTGATCTTGCATTAAAAAAATATATTTTTTTTGTAGCATTTGCTGTGACTTCCAGACCTGGGGAAACCTCCAGAGGGGAAAGATTTGCAAATGGTCTGCTGTGAGGGGCCACAAACCTTCAGCTCATTTCTTCCTGGTCATTAAAATCTGCATGTTTTGGGTTTGGGGTTTTTTTTCTGCTGAGGATTAGTTCAGAGTTTTTGATTTGCTGGATTGTTTGGTTAAACAAAGTCTTTCTCTGAGGGAGCAGCCTCTCCTGTGCACTGGGAACAGGGGGATCCGGTGTGAGCATCACACTTCCCCAGTCAGTTACCTGGTATTTCATATTCACAGCCTGAATCTCCCATGAGTTGGAAAACGGACTCTGAGTTGGAAAACAGACTCTGAGTTGGAGAACAGACTCTCACCTGGAGCATTTCGTCCAGTTCTGGAGTCCTCAGCACAGGAAGGACATGGATATGTTAGAGTGAGTCCATAGAGATGATCCAAGGGTCGAAGCACCATCTAAGGACAGGCTGAGGGAGTTCAGGTTGTTCAGCTGGCTGCTGGCTTAACTTAGAGCAGCTTCTAGCACTGAAAGGGGCTCCAGGAAAGCCGGAGAGGGGCTCTGGATCATAGAGGGCAGGGACAGGATGAGGAGGGACAATTTTCAGGTGAAAGAGGGGAGATTGAGATGAGATCTTAGGAAGGAATGTTTTGCTGAGAGGGTGGGGAGACCCTGGCCCAGGTTGCCCAGAGCAGGGGTGGCTGCTCCATCCCTGGAGGGGTTCAAGGCCAGGTTGGATGGGGCTTGGAGCCCCTGATCCAGTGGGAGGTGTCCCTGCAGGGGTTGAAACTGGATACGCTTTGAGTTGAAGCTCCATTCAGAGTCAGAGATTCAGCAACACATCTCCTGCCCCTGGGCAGTTATACCGGTTTCTCCTTTTCTGCAGCCACCTCTATGTCTCCTGCGAGCGGTGTGGGGAACGTGTTTGATTTTTCTGCATCGCTTTAATTAGAAGCAGCCGGCACTGCTGATCCGTGCACCTTGGGCTAATGGGACAGAAGGACTTAACTGATCCTGCGGGAAGAGGGCTGTAATTGCCACGAGGCTCGCTCAAGATGAATGAGCTTTTAAGGACTGCCAACTCCTGAATGGACGCGAGGAGGATCAACAACAGCATCCACTTCTAATAACCAGCAACCAGTGGCAGCAGCACATCTGGAGGCAACGTGGTTGAGCTTGAAATAAACCCTGGAGGTGTCAGGGCAGCGGATAAGGACTGTGCTGGCAGCTTGAAGGTGGAAAAGATGAAATTCTGGATGCTGGGGAAACAAACAATGCCGTGAGCCTGGACATGCGTGTAAGCCTCGCTTCCCTGTTCCAGCCTAAGGACCCTGAAAGGCTGCGCTTGGGTTGACTAAGAGATGCTGACGGCTTTCAGAAAGTCCATCCCGGGCTGTTGCAAAACAGCTGCTGGCTGCATTGTTCCCACCGGGGATACATCTCCAGCTGGAGACTTGGGCTTCTCCGAGCCCAGCGGCAGGAGCCAGGGTGAGAAACAGTGGAGAAAACCAGAAAATCAGGCAGGATTTGGTTCTCTGGTGACTAGAGAAAGGGAGTAGAGACACCTCTGGGGCACGGTGGCCAGGCAGAGGCAAAGGGTTGATCTTGTGGGCACCACTGGCTGCATCCTCTCCTGTCGTGGAGGGAGGATGCCTCTCTGGCGAAGACGGTTTATAAAACACTTCCCACAAACCAGGATGATTTCCCAGCTGGGTCCCCCTCCTGCAAGACATGGTGGGGTGACCGAGGGGGCCTCATGCTTCCCTGCCTTTTCACCCACCCCACTGGTATCACCACCTCCTCCTCACCCAGCCCTGTGGCACAGAGGGACAGCTGGGACTCGCTGTGGCATCAGCCCTGCTTCCAAGCAGCTTTTGGAGACCCGAGCAGCAGTGAGCATGTTTAAAGCGCTGTAAATAACCTCGCAAACAGCTCCACTGAGCAGGGGCAGCGGGCGCTCGTGTGGAGAAGCGACGGCTAAGTTTAAACATCTGGTTCTGTGAATTCCTGTATTGTAATAAAATAAGCCTTTTCACAGATTTCACGTCATCTCGGCCTGGGCATCACTGAATTGTGAGGGGAGAAATTTTTTTTTTCTGTTTATTTTCAGAGGAACAAAGAGACAACGAGCATCTGGTGAGGTGTCCTGGCAGCCTCCGGCGCTCGGAGCTCGCATCTCGTACTGGCAGCGTGGCCCCACGGCCCGGGACAATAATTGCCTGAAGCACAGCACCCCGAACAGCAGAGCCTGGAGGGAGCCCACGGTCTCCACAGCCAGGGGGTTGTGAGGTAACCTTGCTGCAGCCCCCAAAGACCGAGAAGAGCAGCCCCCAAATAGAAAGAGGCGCTAGGAAAATGCCTGCAATCTGGATCCCACCTTTTTGGCCCCCGTTCAAATGAAAGGGCAGCGAAGAATATGCAGCAGGATGGTTAGAAACTCGGTCTTAACGAAGTCCAGAAAGGACCGTTACATGTGGCTCATCCAGTCCCCTGCGGATTGCAAGCTCAAGCACCTCCCTGTGCAGGGCTGCGTGCCCAGCAGGCAGAGCCAGGAGGCTGCAGCCAGCACAGACCTTGTTGAGGGGACGCAGAGCTCTCTGCACCTCCTCTGCAGGAATTTCTGCCTTAGAAATGGTCTTCGGGAACACCAAATCGTCTTCAGGAACAGAGAGCTTGCTCTTCAGTCCCAGGGAAGCATCTAAAGAGCTCAGTGAAGGGAGGGATGTGCTGGGCTGGGCTGTGATGCTCAGCCTCCCACTGCCCCTGCTTCTCTTCACACATGGGAGGGCAACTGCTGGGGCTCCCCGGAGCTGCCAGGCAGCAGCTGCCTGCAGGCTTTGCCCAGGTGCTTCTCTCCTTTGAAAAGCTTTCCCTGCAAAATATGAATCTGCCAGAGCAGGTGGTTTAGCAGAGGGAGAGGGCACAGAAACCTGCTGGGAAATTACCAGTGCGAAGCTGAAGAGAGCTGGGTTGGATCGTGTTTTGCAGACCCCGAGCTGTGCCTTCCCCGAACCAGGCAGCAGCGCACACACACCCCCTGGGCTCCTCCTCACCCCGCAGCCTGCAATGTGCCCACTCTGCCTTTGATTATTGCCTCCAAGCACCATGATGTGAGTGTGCTCCCTGACGAAGCAGCCCAGCAGGCTCTCCAGCCTGCCTGGTGACCTCTGAGGGCAACAGCACCAACTGTGGCGGCTGCCCCCCCATCCCTGGAGGGGTTCAAGGCCAGGCTGGATGGGGCTTGGAGCCCCTGATCCAGTGGGAGGTGTCCCTGCCCATGGCAGGAGGTGGAACTGGATGGGCTTTGAGGTCCTTTCCAACCCAACCCCTTCCATGGTTCTACGATTCTATAACAAAAATAAAGGACGGTTTCCTTTGCCTCAGCTGGTGGATTCTTGGTGACACAGTCTGTAACTCATCACGCCCGCTTTGTTTATGCAGAGGCAGGCGTGTTTCAGAGCCCCTGGGCTTATCTTAATTCTCCCACTTCAGCAGAGACGAAAGGCTCACGAGTCTGCTGAAAATCCAGGGGACATTTGGCTGCAGCCGCCCTCTGGGGATGATAAATGGGGCAGAGTAACGGGAAATGCAATGAGCTCGGCTGGAAATGTGTCCAGACAAAGGGGATTCGATGAAACCTGAGCGTTTCAAGGAGGGAACCATGCACCCCACTCCCCAGCCCAGCCTTGCGCTCCCCAAAGGCTCCAGCCCCTCTTGCCTGGTACACGCTCACCTGCATCCCCACTGATGAGAGCAGGGAGGCCGCAACCATAAATCTCGTGGAGCCATTTTTCAGTGGGACTAGATTCCATTTAGTCCACAGGCTCGCCAGTCTGTTTGGGAAAAAGGGATTTAGTTTCTTTGCTTCTTTTTGTCAGGACGGATTTAGTGATCCCAAACACGTTCCTCGCACTTTATTTAGGGCTTAATGCGCATCATTTACATTACGGAGCTGTCACCAGCCTGTCTGAGCGATATAGGCAGGCAGGCAATGCATTTCCCTTGCCCTCTTGCTCTCCAAGCCAGATGTGGAGCTGTGAGGATAAAGCAGCCAGGAGATCCCCTGATAGATGCAATTACAATTTTGCCTTTTTGGGGTTGTGGCTGTTCCACCCCATTCCCAGGAGCAAGTTAATGATGTTGGGGAGGGGCTGTTTACAAAGGCTTGGGGAGATAGGATGAGGGGCAATGGGGTTGAACTGGAGAGGGGCAGATAGGGAGTAGATCTAAGAATTTCTTCACTGTGAGAGTGGTGAGACCCTGGGTCAGGTTGCCCAGGGAAGTTGTGGCTGCCCCATCACTGGAGGGGTTCAAGGCCAGGTTGGATGGGGCTTGGAGCCCCTGATCCAGTGGGAGGACTCAAGTCTCCTGAAACCCTCATAGGAGACCTAAGAACCACCCAAGGCCAAGGACCAAGGCCAATGACCTCCCTACCTTCCCTGCCAGCCCCTCCTCTCTCCCTGGGGATCCGTTCTCCTCTCCAGCACCAGCTGATGGGGCCAGGGAACCTCTCAGGGTTGCGCTCCCAGACACAGGTGTTGGACACCTGTTTTGGTCAATGAGAAATTGATCATTTCTCTAGGCTGGCCAAAAGTGGATGCATCAGAATCACCAGGTTGGAAGAGACCCANCCCAGTTGCTGGCACAGCTGCCTGCCCAGGGCTGGCAGGGATTAGACGTTCCTGCTGGGTGTTTCCTATTAGAAAAGCTTCCTCCATTTCTCCCAGGGCTGCTTCTGCGGCTGAGATCATCCCTGCTCCAGGACTGTCCCTGCTCTGGGATGTCCCTTCTGTTTGCAGTGAGGGTTGTCCCTGCTGCAGGCTGTCCCTGCTCCAGGCTGTTTGTACTGAGGTCTGTCCCTGCTCCAGGGCTGTCCCTGCTCCAGGGTTGTCCCTGTTCCAAGCTCTCCCTGCTCCGGGATGTCCCTCCTCGTGCACCTTTGCCAAGAACAGCAGCCTCACCTGCTCCAAGCCGTATTTCTTCCTTCATAGTCCCCAGTCGTGTGATTCAGCAGCATCTGCCTCCCCACCCAACACAAGGAACAGCGAGAGATCCCAAACCCCTCCTGCTCCAGAGCTGCTTTCCACCCAAAAAAAATGAATCTGTGGTTTCATCAAGGTCCTCAGGAGCTGAACTGCTGACCCTTGGGGGACCTCTGAAAGTAAGAGGAATAGCAGCGTTAGCATGACGGCTCCGCGATGAGAGCGCAGGAGGGGAAACACAGGCAGGATTTACATTCTGTCCCTTACAAATGGTTTGGCTGGGACACTAAAAGGCAGACGGAGCATAAAAAAATGGAATTTATTCAAATTAAATGGTTGCAAATGTCATACTGCATCGAGCCAGAAAGTTCTCCTACATGCAAGAAAGGGAATTCATGCTTCTAGAAAGCAGGAAATTTTACCTGCTACCGCCTACAAAGGACGTTCTCGTCCTAGACCCCAGATTTCAGAAATAAAGAACGAACTGCACCCTCTTGTCAGGGTTCCAGGGTCTGTGCAGAGAGATGTTGGAAAAGCAGCCTATACTTTTTCAATCAGTGGACTGAGCAGTGTTTCTTGCCTGGTGAACAGCGAAATTACCTGCAGATGGGACTTTAACAGCAGTTGTTAACATTTAACTTTTGCCCTGAAGCTCAACATCACTAACTCATGACATGAAAGAAAAAAATCAAGCTGGTGACTAATGGGCCCTCGAAGGAACAGGATCTCTCCTTGGAAAAGCAGATCCTTTCTCGAGTGAGGACTTCAAAACAGAGACCCCAGCGCCTCGATGACCCAAGAGGAGGTCCCTCGACCCACAGACAGAGCCAGGAATCCTCTCCCTCTGCTCCTCTCCAACCCTTGCAGATGCTCTGCAGGAGCCAGCTCTCATGTCTGGGGATTTGCAGAGCGGAGAGCGGAGCTCAGCACCCTGGGGCCAGTGCCCCCATCCAGCTCCTGCTTGCTTTAAGCCACATGACTGCTCTGACTCAAGATAACTGGATTATCTTTCCGCCTGCTGCTAAATGTATATCCAAGTTAAGCGTGTTTGGCCTGGGTCACGGCACTCAGCACCTCGCGGCTCGGCGTTCGCCGTGGGAGGCTCGGGCTGGGGCTCTCGGTGGTCACAAGGGCACCCGGCAGCTATCATCGCACGTTCCCGTACATGCGGAGCCTGTTTAAATCGATGGCTTGTAAATGCAAAGCTCCGTCTCCAGTTACGGCTCCTCTGCAACAGCCAGTCCCCCTGCTCTCCGTGAGGTATGTTTGAAATGATAGCATTTGTCTTTAATAAATGGTCACTCCATAAACCGCCTCCTGTGGGAAACCTGGGCTCTGTAAGTAAAACCTGATGTTCTCATTTCATTATAACGCGCTCACTCAAAGACGAATACCGACTCATCTTCTGTTTAATATCAGCCTAAGGTGTGCAGTGGGGTTTGAATTACTATTTATGATAGTCATATAGCCGGGTTTAATCTTTTTCAGACCCCGCAGCTGTCTCTGTGTCAGCGTCAGCTTGACCTCAGACAGGGATGTTCTTCTTTCGCCTCAGTCAATGGCATCACCAGCAGTCGGAGGAGATAAGGAGCAAAGCTCCTCCCCACGGCCACAGCAAGTCTGACTGCAGAGCTGAGGTTCTTCAGCTGAACATTTGCCTCAGGATGCTTTTATTAAGGCCAAATCTGTCCTCATCCATAAGGGATCTGAGATGCGTAAAGATGACGATTCCTCAGCCATTTCAGAGACATATGTCTACAGCATCAAGATAGAATTACTTGGTGGGAAAAGGTCTTTGAGTTCAGCGAGTACAACCCTACCTGTCCGCTACTAAACCACATCCTTGAATACCTCCTCTAAGCTTCTTTTAAATCCCTCCAGGGACGGTGACTCAACCACTGCCTCTTCCAGTACCCAAGAATTCTTTCTGTGAAGACATTTTTCCCTAGTGTCCAATCTAAAACTCGCCTAGAGCAGCTTGAGGCCATCTCCTCTCATTCTGTCACTCGTTGCTTGGAGAAGAAGAAGATGTCCCATTTGGGCAAGGACAGCTCCAGAAAGTCACCACCTGTGAGCCCAGGGCAGGTCTGCTGCTGGTGAGCAGAGGTGCACGGAGGTTCCCAGCGTCCTCTTGGCTGGGGGAAAGCTCTCTGCAGGGACCCCTTCAATGTGGCTGCTCCTAGGGCTGGCTTCTTCCACCAACCCCTGCTCAGAACCTGCAGCTGAGTTCACGGCAAATGCCCTTTAGGGGGTGGAAAAAAAAGAGCGATTGACCCACTTGAGTTCCATCTGTTGGGAGTTTGTAACTGTTCTCCTTATAATTGCCAACAGACAATGCGAATTGCAATTAGCTAATTGCTTGCTAACTTTTCCATTCTAATAATAGTCATGTTCCAGAGTTATACAAGCTTGGAGGCTGCTGCTGTTCCGTTGCAATAATAAATAATACCGGATTCCCTCAGCCTTGCCCTCTCTTCCAAGTTTCATTCCCATGCAAATTGCTCCACCATGTACTAATCCCTGATGGGGAGGCAGAGGCATCGCCAGCATTTATTTGTCACTCGTGGCGCTGGAAGCATTCAACACTTGTCGGATGACGTGGCACCGGGGAGCTGGGACTCCTCCGTGCCACTTGTTCCTTCCGCAGAGCCAACATGGCAGGTCTGGGAGATGCTTCCTGGCAGGGCTGGGCAGCAGGAACCGAGTGCTCCGCATCCCTGGAAACCCAGCCAATATCATGGATTTGGTTTCAGAGTTTGGGTTTTTTTTGGGGGGGGTGTTGTTTATGTTTTGCTTTCCCTTCACAGGATCAGATGTGGCCCTGGCCCCTGTAGTGACATGTTTTATTACCAGTAGCTTCAATAATGTCAGCACAGACCCAAACTGGCGCTCTGGAGAGCACAGGCTCCCCAGCGAAGGAACGAGCTGTGCGGGTGTCACTGCTGCAGCGACACCGGGAGCTGGACTCCAGCGACGCTCCTGCTGGGAACTGGGTGCTGAGCCGTGGACGTTCCTGGGCTGAGGAGCACAGGGAGCTCCCTTCCACGTGGGTGAACTTTTCTGCACCCCTCTCCGGGCTTTCTCGTCTCCAGTTCGTTACTGCTGTGCAGATGCGGCTAATTGAGAAGCAAAGCAACAGCCCGATCCAGCCAAGTCAAGGCCAATGGAATGAGCGACTGCGTTCCCTGGCACGCGAGGAACTACTGAACGCGGACCTGCCAGCAAGCTGACATCTCCAGAGCTTACAGACTAATCTTATTAAACTTGACAAAAAAAAAAAAAAAGCCTTTTTAGAGTCTGGGGGAGTCATGTCCAGCAAAAGCTGATCTGGATTATTCCACACCGCTGGCTCCCCGTCACCCTGGGGCTGGGGATGCGGGACCCCAGTTGCCATCGTGATGCAGCACGGGAACCGATGCTCAAATCCCTCTGTTCTGGGGGGCCTCGATCCACCTGAAGTCCTGACTCCCCCAGATGTGACTAACACAAATGGCAGCTCGTTTGCAGATTCCTCATTAGCAGAACGGTTCTGGCTCAGATGCCCTCCCGGCCCCCCGCTCCAGACGGAGCAGCCGCGGGCTCCCCAGTTCCAGAATTGCTTCAGATGGCTTTGCACAACTCTCTGGACTTTTCCAGCCCTTGCTTCTCCCCTCCTCTGCTCCTGACGTCTGACTCATGAGCAGATTTATGAAGTTTAAAAGCATTCCTTGTGCAAGCCGCCCTCCACAGCCCCATCTCCCTCCTTGCACAACCTGCTCTCTCCCTCATTCCCAGGGTTTGAGCAGAGAGGTACCAAAACCGTGCTGTGAAACTGAGTTCTCCTCAGCAAAGCCGCACCAGGCAAGTTCTTCCTTGCTTTGGACAACAGATTCTTTGAGAGTTAAGCTCTGTATAGAGATCCAGCCTGGACAACTCAGGATACTTCTTTCAGCATTTCCCCTGGCTCAACCTTGGCACTAGCAGGTGTTTCCTTTACAACTCGTCGTGAACCAGCCCCTGATTTTCTAGTTTGTTCCCAAGATCAGCTCTGTTGAAACAGTCATTTCAGTTTCTCGAAGAGGAGAGGGAGGTGAGTGGATCTCACTTTCAAGGGTAACATGTAAAGAAGGGGACTGAACGATGGTGGTTTATTTCTCAGACACCCAAATCAACGAAAAGCACAGGATTTCTTAGATGAGGGATGATTTGGGTTGGAAGGGACCTCAAAGACCACCCAGTTCCAACTGGCAGGGACACCTCCCACTGGATCAGGGGCTCCAAGCCCCATCCAACCTGGCCTTGAACCCCTCCAGGGATGGGGCAGCCACCCCTGCTCTGGGTAACCTGTTCCAGGGCCTCCCCACCCTTATAGCAAATATTTCTTTGTAAGATCTCACATAAATCTCTCCTCTTTCAGCTGACAACTCTTCCCCCTCACCCTATCCCTGCCCTCCCTGATCAAGAGCCCCTTCCCAGCTTGCAAGTCAGTAGAATCGCCCTTTAATCTTCAAAATAGGGATGTTCTCTGTCAGTGCCAGCAAGAAATCAAGCTGCTGTCACCGCTGTCCTGTGCCACGGCTCAGGTGCAGCACGAGGCTGGAACAGGCTCTTCTCGCNAAGTAGGCAGAATGGCCCTTTAATCTTCAAAATAGGGCAAGAAATCAGGCTGCTGTCACCGCTGTCCTGTGCCACGGCTCAGGTGCAGCACGAGGCTGGAACAGGCTCTTCTCGCTCGAATGAAGTAGCAGGAGACGAGCTGGAGGAATCCAGCCAAAGGAACAGCTTTGCTTACTTCTACTTTGGCTTCCTCCGCAAATGTTTTTCCTCAGCACTGGTTGATGGGTTTCAGGCTAAGGGAACATTAGGAAATGAAAGAGAGAAAGCTGTGACACAGTGCTCCCGTGCCAAGGAATGGTGGTGACGCACGGCAGCTGGCGGGGAGCTCCTCGCCAGGGCTGCTGCACCCAGCCACCCTCCAGGGGACTTTGCCATCCTCACCCTGGCCGCCCCAGCACGCCCACCACTGCCGTCGGGCGCTACCTCCTAGCACCAGCCTCTCTGCTCACATCAGAAGCTGGGGACAACCCTCTGGGGCTCCACACCTCCCGCGGCGGTGGACACTGGCCAGGAGCGTGCCAAGCGGCAAGGCGGCAGGGGCTGCGGCATCTCCAGAAGCCTCCCCAGCAAGGGAAGGGAAGGCGGATGATGGCAGGAAAGCTGTCCAGACCTGGCAGCTGCGCAGCACAGCCTGTTCCCCAGGCTGAAGGCACGTTGCGAGGAACAGCAGCGTTGTGGAGCGCAGCAACAGGCCAGGTCACGCAGAGCCAGGGGAGGGTGAGGCGTTGCTGGAGCTCGCCGCTCTCCCAGGGGCACCAGCCCTTCTGCTGCGCCATATGGGTCACTCCCAGCAGCCACTGCCAGGTGCTCTTGGAAGCAAAACCAGCCTGAGTTCATCTCCTAACCTCGGGAGGAAAGAGGTCCCACGACGCTCGGCGCAGAGCGGAATCCGGTCTCTGGCTGACAAGTGGCTATGGACTCCACACAAAAATGCTCTAAAGCTGAACTGCACCAAATGTTTCTTCTCCACCTAACGCAGTTGTTTGGGATTCGGTTAGAAACAAAACTGCATCTTGTAGTTTTTAATAAAGCTCTTGGCGAGCAGTTCAAACACTGGGGGGGGGAAGTGGGAGAGAGAGAGAGGTTGAATTTATGGGAGCTGGAGGAGATCATTTGGTTTCTTAGGAACTGGAAAAGATTAATAGTGTGCAAAGGCTCTTGGATTCATTCCTCGCATAGCAGAATGGTTAGGAGAGTTACCGGTTTGATGTTCTTCATTCTGCCTTCCCCAGGTGGCCTGGAGATGGTGTGGAGAGCAGAGAAAAAGGAACAGGGAGTCATCCCGCGTCAGGCTGCTCCGGTAGGAGAGGGGATGGAGGAGCCTGAGCATTTTGCTCTCAACATCTAACGTGCCAAGGTGAATCCCAAAGCAAGGAACAGTGGAAGGAGAAAGACAGGAATTTCCCAAGTCCCACTGAACAGCCCCAAAACCACGGCAAGCCTCACTGCACATGGAGCGCACTGGGAGAGGATGAAAAGCCACCGGATGCGCATGGAGAACCGCAGGATGTGACTTCCAAGAGGCTGTGTTGGAGAAGCAACCTCCAGGCTTGGCTCGGGCGTCGCTTCCAGTCGTAAAAATATCTCATGATCCTACCAGACTTTGGGATGCAGACATCCCTTTTCCCCAGAGGCCTGTGCTGAACGCAGCCTTTATGGACAAACCATGAGGTTTGACGTACTCAACAACCAAGACAGGACACAAAGTTCACCTGGAGACAGAGAGATGAAGCCGCTGAGCACCTCCCCTGCCTGAAGCAACACTCATCTCCCCAAAACCAAAGTTACGCTGGAAACTAGATAAGAGGATGGGCAGGGAAACTCGCTTTCCATTGTTGGGTCACCCTCAGAGGAACATTGACTAGTTCTTGTAATTTCTCCAGCTACTGTAGCTGGGACATTATAGGCCAATACCTCTGTTACTCGGCTGAGTGAAAGTGCAGTCCCGAGTGCTTCCAAATTTCATAGTCAACCATCGAGCACAGCCTGCGACACAAAATAAAACTCCTGTGCTGTGTATGTTGTGCTCAGTTTAGGGATAAAAAGCTGCCGTGGTGCTTCGCTGCATTTTGAGATGGCAACCGCTCCTCAAAAGGCCACGACCAGTCTTATTTCTATATAATATTAGGAAATTTGTTTTCTCCACCAGAGAATGAATGAGGAACTTGAGCAGAACGGCTAAACTTTAAAGTTCCTGGACATCTGGAAAGGATTAGTCAGGAAGGTGCCTGGGACAAGGAGTTCAGGCAAGTTCAAGAGACACCCACTGTGGATTTGTATCCATAGAAGGAGGGATGGGGAGTGAGAGGCCAGAGGGGAAAAGCAGGAGGGAGGATTGAAATCAAACCTATACAGGACTGGCAGATAAGGTGAGCGATGAGAATTCTGCAGGAGTGAGAAGTATAGACCAGGCAGGCCTGGAAGGTCTCCAGGGCGNTTTTCAGCACCCTCCTCTCCACAACCTCCTTTCAGGTAGTTGCAGAGAGCAATGAGGTCTCCCCTCAGCCTCCTCTTCTCCAGACTAGATGTGTCCCCACAATCTGTAGGATTAGCAGGCTTTGCTCCCTCTGGAGCTTCCCAACAATTCAACAGGGCAAATGCTTTATCACTATAAAGAGCACTAGAGAAACACCAAAGCGTAGAGAGATCAGTGCTAGGAAGAGTTGCACAGCCACTTAATGTAGATGGGAGAACAGAGAGTGATAACAACTCCTGCAGCTTCTCAGACCCTGCAGAAGCGCAAAGGAGTTCTGCTCCACACCAAGACAAAAATCTCAAAGAATAAGCATGAAACCCCCCCCCCAGGAGTTTATGAAATCCGTGCTTGGTTTATTAAATGACTCACAAAGCTTTTAATCACATATTTCTGCCTCCAATTGACTTTACACTTAAATCCAGGTGCCAAATCTTTTGTCTTTGTCCTAACCAGCGACCCTTGTGGCAGATTCAGTTTTTAAATCTGTTTGAAATCCATGAGCTGAGGCTCAAGCGAAGCTTTTTTGGGTTTCTGTTAAAGGCCTGGGGTTACCCACAGCACGTCCTCATTTCTGAAGCAGAACTGCACAGCCCCTGCGGCATCAGAAGTGAACTCTCACCCGATGTGAGAACACAAACCAACCAGACAGAAGTCAGATGCGCTCCATAAATGTTCGTGGCTATTCAGATTTAGCAACCGATTTCAGTCTGCGCTTCCCCTGTGAGTGAAGAATAATACAATATAATATTTTCAAATTAAGTTAACAGGAGGCAAAGCTGAAAATCAAAGCATGAGCTTTGTGTTTCCTGGAAAAGTTGCTTTAACAAGGTAACTCCAGCTGCTAACTCTGTTTTATTGCATTCCTGAGAGACAGATCTCCGTGCAAGAACACTTCAAGAGCTCTGCTCTAAAATTAAAGGCACTCAGAATTATTTTTATGG
This sequence comes from Piaya cayana, assembly GCA_013389865.1. Classification (NCBI taxonomy): domain Eukaryota; kingdom Metazoa; phylum Chordata; class Aves; order Cuculiformes; family Coccyzidae; genus Piaya; species Piaya cayana. The sequence goes on from WAAB01021379.1 coordinate 61,715, forward strand.
TTAAGTATATTTTACCGGTTGGTCTCAGAGCCCTTGACACGACTGCCTTTACTCACCAGCCTCGTGCAGGTGGGACCCCCGGCCCCACATTCAGCATCTCCAGGCAGCTAGAGAGGAACCCTCTGCTCACCCTGGGGATGCTGCTGCTTCTTTACTCATCTCCTTCCTATTCCTGTACTCACACAGATCATAGAATCACCAGGTTGGAAAAGACCCATCGGATCATGAAGTCCAACCATTCCCATCAATCATTAACCCATGTACCTCAGCACCTTGTCCACCCGGCCCTTAAACCCCTCCAGGGAAGGGGACTCAACCCCCTCCCTGGGCCGCCTCTGCCACTGTCCAATGACCCTTGAGGCTGCCAGCATCAAAGAGAAACAGCAGCCTTCCCGCTTGGATACTCCTAAATTAAACCCTTCAAGACTGAACACCCACTCTGGCTGTCCTCATGGTGGGAGCCATGGAACCTGCAGAGATTCCCCAGTGAATGCTCGCGGAAAGGAGTCTCACACACACAAGGAGCCATATTCTTGTTAGTAACTGGGGCCCCTGGCAGCCGTCCTGAGCTGGAACATCCAGATCTTGAACAGAGCTGCAGTTGTAGCCCATGAGAGTGCTCTGGTGTGGAGGTTCCATCATGCCTTTCGAGAACGCTGCAGACAAACGCAGCCGATGACACGATCCATCAGCAGAGTCATTTCTCACACCAAAACCTCACTGCGCACCCACCTCCTTCACCCCACCAGAGGCTGAGACAGAGGCAGGTCGCACCCACTGTTGTTTCAGAAAGCTCCCTCAGCGCTCGTAGCAGGGATGCTGTTAGCCCAACGACAGACATCAGAGGGTCAAACATCTGGAGAAGCAGAAAGGCCATAACCAAACCGTTCTGAAGATCTTCCAGAATTTAAATCCATTTGCTCTTTATGCAGCTGCACCCAAGACAGATGCCAGAGAAGAGAGGGGTGTTGAAGGGCTGTACAGCGTGCGCACATGTACAGTTCTGCGCTCACAAACACCACAATTTACTTTTGTATGACGATGCCTCAAGGCCTGAGCACGGACGACACCACAGGATTCATCCTCCAGTCCTCCCGCTTCATGCCAACCAAGCCCTGTGTGACGAGAACGAGGCTCTACGACTGCTCTCCATTCCTCACCCCCATCCCAACACCGTGCAGATCACTCGTTGAGGTGACAGCCAGCGGCACACACGCTCCTACCACGAGCAACAAGTCTGCTCATCAGCCACAGGTTCAAAACCAGGAGATGGATGAACGATCCTGCTCTTACCTTTGCTCTCTGCTGCCTCACAACACCCGATCTCCACTGTCAGGTGGATTTCAGACTGGCAGCCTCTGCAGACACCAGGATTCAGCTGGGAGAGAGACAGGAACTGCCTATAAACCTGTGATCTGTGTCATCCCACAACACACTCACCCACAATCCCACTCAACACGAGCAGTCGGTGCCATCCCAAGGGAAGATCCCTAGAATGAGCATGAGCAGCAGGCAATGATCGACAAAATTTACCTGTGCTGCTCACTGACCTAAACACGGGAGGTGAATTTCTAGCATTGGGAGGCATTTGTGGCTGGAATCAAAGCTCTGGGGAAAAAAAGAAACTAGATGAAGTCTCTCACTCTGCTGTGGACAGGAAAATAAATGCTGAACTGCGGCTGTGATGCAACCCCCGGCATCAGCAGCGCTGACAAAATGAGTCAGTGACAGGTCACGGTGAGAAAAGAGCCACTCAGGAAGGACGGGAAGCACTTTGCATGCAGAAGTGTCTGCTGCACAGCCCTTTGCTAAATAAACTGCATTCCTGGCCGATGTGCCAAACCCGGATCTTCCCTGCATCAGCTTTATTGTGAGCTGAAGCAGCAGGAGGGCTCCCTTCCCCTGACTTCCCTGGAGAAGAGATGGCCAAGCGAAAAGCTCTGAATTGTCGGATGGAGACTCTCAGTATGTGGATGTGATGCACTCACA
>WAAB01021380.1:0-75009 GCA_013389865.1 Piaya cayana
CCTAGTGATTCCATTATTCTATGATCCTGTCACAGACCAACACCCTCCTCTCTGCAACCCCCTTTCAGGTAGCTGTAGAGAGCAATAAGGTCTCCCCTCAGCCTCCCCTTCTCCAGGTTCAACAACCCCAGTGTTGCTCGTCTCTGGACACACAACTTGATCTCCAGCCCTTTCATCAGCTTTGTTGCTCGTCTCTGGACACGCTTCAGGACCTCAATGCCTTTCTTGTAATGAGGCACCAAATACTGGACACAGTAATCAAGGTGCGGCTTCACTAGTGCTAAGTGCAATGGCAGAATCACTTCCCTGGTCCTGCTGGCCGCTGTTTCTGATATCAGCTCTTAAAAGGTGTATCTGGGACTTTAGGACATGCTCTGGTGTGCACTTGAGCTTCGAGGAGCATGTAGCGTCGTGCGGGTCCATGTTGACCCGTAATACCTAAGTGAAATATGTCTGTTTCCAATCCCTGTTTGTTTAGTTAATATTTTAGTCTCTTGGATGTGAACCACGTTAGCTTACCAGCTACAGGCACATCTCCAGCCAGTTGGACTGGAGGCTTTGCAGTTACATCACTGCTGCTGAACTCCCATCAGAATTCCTCAGGTGCAGCTGCAGCACGGCACATCGATGGGCACACATCAAACACTCCAGGATGACTGAAGAATTTGTCTGCAAGTTCTTCAGTTTGTTGTTATCAAGATGTTATACGCCCTGTTTTTCTCATCTAGCGAGTCAAAGTCTCTCAAAGCCAAAATACTTTCACTAAAGACAACTTCTCCTTTCTTTTCCCGAGATTTAAATGCTCAACTCTACTTTTATTACTAAAAGGCAGATAATCCCAGACATTTTAATTTAGGGACATGCAAATTCATCTTTATTATGAACATGTTCCACAGCTCTTAACATTCCAGTTTTAAGTATATACTGCCATGAAATTTTCACAAAATCAGCAATGTGCACTTGCAACCGAGAAAGCTAACCGTATCCTGGGATGCATCAGAAGAAGTGTGGCCAGCAGGTCGAGCACGGGGATTCTGCCATTCTACTTTGCTTCAGTGAGACTTCACCTGGAGTACTGCATGCAGCTCTGGAGCCCTTGGCACAAAAAAGACATGGAGCTGTTGGAGCAGGTCCAGAGGAGGGCCACAGAGATGATCAGAGGATTGGAGTGCCTCCCCTATGAGGACAGGCTGAGATAGCTGGGATAGTTCAGCCTAGAGAAGAGAAGGCTCCAGGGAGACCTTCGGGCAGCCATCCAGTACTTGAAGGGGGCCTAGAGGAAAGCTGGGGAGGGACTTTTTATCAAGGAGTACAGGGATAGGACAAGGGGTGACAGTTTTAAGCTCTAACACTATGAATTGAGATTAGATCAATTAGTGGAAGGCATTTCTTACTGCTAGGGTGGTGAGGTACTGGAACAGGTTGCCCAGAGAAATTGTGGGTACCCCATCACTGGGAAGTGTTCAGGATCAGGTTGGATGAGGCTACAAGCAGCCTCCTGGGAGGTGTCCCTGCCCATGGCATGGGGGTTGGAACTGGATGATCTTTAAGGTCCCTTCCAACCCAGACCATTCTATGATCATATCAGACATTTACCTACTCAAGTTTGATTGGTTTTCAAAGGGAAAGCTTGTTATCCTTTTATTAATAATGGAATGGTATACTAATTGTGTATTTTAGACATGATACATCTCAACTTAAAAGTTCTGATTGGCCAATGTACCAAAACTATTGCTTTCAAGATTAAATTTCACCAGCTTTGCAGTTCATGTGTCTGCTTGTTTTTTGACCACATCTAAATCAGCCACAAAGTCTCTAAGAGGAATGAATTTGGCATATTTTAAGTTAAATAAAGTTGGAGGCATTTTGGCTGCAGCTCGGTGTCCCTGTTACCTTGGAGACTGCTAAGTCCCTGGCAGAAAACACCATGTGTCTCCGTTGTTATTGCTGGTGGGAAGTACTGAAAGAATGCAGACAATCTCTTCTAAGTGAAAAAAAGAAGAAAAAAGACCAAAACTTCTCAGCATTTTCTTTGTATTTCATAAAAGTGATGTCTTATTGGATGGGTTACAATGTATAGCCATTTCTGGAGTACAAACGACTGCTGCTCTAGGGTAAAAAGGAGCTGAACAGCTGCTCAGATAGAAATGTTAACCCGTTCCAGCACTTAACAGTAAAATATCTCAAGGAAAACATAAACATTTGACATCAGGTTTTCACTTTATGATGTGACATGAATAAAAGAGAAAATTAAAATAACCAAAAAGTATTCAATGTCTATATTATTACCTCTTGTTAAACATCAAAGTCAGACACAGGAACTAGAGACTCATTTGGTTTTCTCACTGACCCTGCCTCTAAAAGAAATTAATGATCCTTCTCTTCCTTTGTTCCCCTCATGCTAACTGGGTGTTGGAGTTCTCACTCCCCCTTGCCCAGTGGTGCTAGCTTATGTTTTCTGACAGTATAACTGTTCAGTATAGTTAGTTTTTTTCTAAGAACAACTGTTTCTGACCTGTATTTGAATTAGATTTTACTGTGACAAAGTCTGAACCGAATATTTCTATTTCTTTTCTAATAAGACAAGATGTACATGGGAAAATAATATTTTGCTTAAATCAGTAGTGAATACTACCTTGTTTAACTTTTTCCCACTATCTCTCACATAGTACTTAATTGTGTTCTGCATTCAGAAGACAAATCTCACTCTTTCATCAGTAGCTGTGGTTTGGATTAGTGTAGTAGAAGGAGAAGGGCAATTAACATTTTAATTCGCATCTCTGGGAGTGATAACTGTCCATAGCAAAGGCATAGCTTCTCACAGTTGTAATTTTTTTCTCTCTGCCAATAATATATAAATACCACTCATCCAAATTAATGCCATAATTTAATTTCCGTATTTGTAATGAAAATTTGTTAAATGATGGCAAATAAGACTAGGACCAGAACAAAGTATGTTATTTATCACAATATTTAGGTTCTTTACTGTTTTATCGAATCAGTACCTTAGTACATAACTGTATAACTTCTAAACCTGATAAATAGAAACTTAATTTAGGATTATTTTACAAGAGTTACAGCATAATTTACAAAAAGCATTTGGCACAAATTCTGGTTATAAAATTACTTGAAATTGCAAATAATATGCAATTTGTCCTGAAGTGGTATATAGTTCCCATTAACATTCTGTTGCTTTCCTCACAAATGCTGTTTTGAAACTGTCACAAAATTAATGGATGAGGGATGAGGTCAGAGTCCTGCCAAGATTATGACAGTTTTTCCTCTGGCTAAATTTGAAAATTAAAAAAGTCTTTTTCTTTTACATTTTATTTCATAGCTTGCTTTTCTTTTCCTTGTAAGTTATTTTAGGTAACTGTAACACAGAAACCCTGGATTTTTTTTTAACTTCTGTTTCATCGGAATGATAGCAAGCCCCAACATAAATATTCCTGGAGTGGGCCGCTACTGCAGTTGTAATGTACTTTAATAAAAGCATAAGCTTTTTTTTTGTCAGTGTAAATTTTACTGTGGCCTGGAGCTGGAAAAGAGGGTATGTAGTATTTCTGCACTCTGACAGGTTTGATATGTAGGTAGTGGAAATACTTTTAAAGGAAGCAGACATCCTTTGAAGTTTAGACAAAGGTCTCTGTAGAAAACCTAGACATAATTTGATTGTAAATCTAATTACAGTAAGCTGTCTAGAGGGACTTCATTTTAAGTCAATCAATCCATTTAATTTTGGGTTTAATTTTATCAAGTAGCTGAAATGCTGCTTTAGCTGAATCCTCCTAACAAGGCATCCTAGTGCCTAAAGGGTCATTTTTACTGAAAGGTGATGTTTGCTCTTGTTCAGTTTTCTACCTTAAAATAGTTGGAGTCTTTTTTGATTATAAAGTCTGATATTGCTGCAAGGAGCATTTGGGGAAACAGAATATTAGTTATGTAGAGAATTGCTTTCTTGGTTTTTTTTTTTTTTGGTAAAGCATCAGGGTACGCATGCCACATGGCTTTAACATGCAGATATGCACTTACTATGCAAAACCAGGTCCTGAAGCATGTTCTGTCTTCATTTATATAAGTAGGAATATCAACAGTTTCACTGATGTAAATGGAATGAAATCAATTTTAAGCTAGTGCTGCCGAGGGCAGTGATTTAAAATGTGCATAAGAAAGTATGTAAGATCTCTCACTTGTTTTTCCCCCATTACCTCCAGAACTATTGCTTTCTGCTCCCTCTGTATCTCACACTAAAAACCTGGACACTGTGTGACAAAGCCGTACATTTAATCACTGAGCAAAAAAGGCTGCTTTCTGGCAGTAGGGAAAGCCTTTGCACAGCAAAGAAATAGATGGGAATTGCTAAAAAAATGTAACAATGCAAAGGGCTGGTGGAAGAGGAGGTGAATGTCAAGGAATAGAAGGGAATTAAAAATGGGAAGGAGGTGAGGGCCAAAGAAGACAGAGAATCCTGTCCTGCAGTCTGTTCTTGCCTGCTTTTTAGGCAGATATTTTAAAGAAATTCTGAAATGGCCGTATGTCCTCCACACATCTGTACAGCAACAAATTAAGGAGGAGTTCTGGCTTTGTTAGTGCTTCTGAAAGGGAATACTGCCCCAACAACCTGGAAACCAAAGTTTTCTTTCCACAAGGATGTGAAGCACAAAGAACTACAAAGCAGGCTTCCTTTTGTCACACCGCTGGTGTCTCAGTCCTCACAGGAGGGCTCAGAGATCAGAGACAATCCGCTCTCAGTTACTGCTCAGTTTTTTATTTCTCTGCAAATATTGACAGAAAATACTTGAATTTATGGTTGCTTCTGTAAAAGTCTTAGACTATGTTTCAGTACTGGAACCAAACAGACATAAGGCATCAAACTGTAAAGTCTTTGATCATACCTAATATGACCCAGACATTAACTGGAAGTTTATCAGAGAGGCTGAAGATCTGTATATCATGTTACCTTTTGAACACTAATTAATTCTAGAAATAAATTACATAGGGTGCAACAGTGGAGAACAAGAGTTAATTTTTACTTTTCTTAGATTTAAATATTTAAATACCTTAATTGTAGTTTGAAAAGCGGAAAGAGTCCAATCTCCCTTTAGGTCGTTCATACTTGGCTTTGAATCCTAGCTTTTTCTGAGAAACCTGAAAGGCACTGATTTATCAAGCACACATCCTTTAATTTATAAGCCTGCTGCTGTGAGCTGCTAACTAGCAGCAGTCAGGAAACTCTGGACTGTCAATGCCAATTATAGTTAAACAACTCACGATGCTTCCATGTAATTCTCTTCATATTTTTCCTGAGGCTTTAAGCATGTAGTACTATGTTTAGAGACAGAAATAAGAAATTCTGAGGCAATGTAACCCATGTTTTATATGTATATTATAGACACATAGAATCCCATGTCTTGTCTTTGGGTTTCTTTTATTTTTTTATGGTATTCATCAAGTACAGCTAAAAGAATGATTTTTTAAATGCTTTTCCATATCTAGCTATTTTCTGTCTTACAGAGCCTAGTGACACAACAAAAACTGCCATGAAAAACTAAAACAGGAACCACTATGTTATAGGTAACTTTAAACAAAATCAGCATTATGTAACTTAACTATTTCATCTAGGTTTCTAATTAGATGTTACAACAGCAAAACAGGAATTTGGAATCAACGTTTCTAAACCTACCAAGCAGTTGTGTTGACTTAGTAAACATCTGATTTACTCATTTTTTATATGTGAGTTTCCTAGTTAATGGTTCCCAGTTTGCAGGAGGTCTGCAGAGTGTATTTTCCTGACTGTAAGAGAGCCACTAGGTGGAAGTATGTTATCTTAAAATAAGGTTTATCAGCCCTGTCTGTTTTTATTTTGAAAAAGCTCAGCAACTCCCTTTTCTAGCATTCAGGAGATACTGCAACATCATCTGCACCACGTTGACTTGGTGGTCAATTTGGGATTTTTCGATGCTCATGTCCACACTGGATGCTGGGGAGACACCACCCTGCCTTGCTGCTGCTCCAGCCACAGGACAACTCAGAGCAAAGCGAAGGAAAAAGGGTGCTAGAAATTACACCCTCTAAAAAGCATATCTTGTATCCATACAAAGACCACAGGTACTCTGCATAAGCTAGCTTTGTAGAAAGCCCCAAGGACCTAGGCTACAAAAGTTACAGCACATCTTATTAACATACCAGTTAATATATTTGTTTTAAAAGCAAGCCTTGTTAACATATATCAAAAGCCAGGCATTTGCCAGAGATAAACTGCCAGATTAGATAAAGATATTGGAAGGGTATTTTGAGGAAGATTAAACCATAGCAAAACCAAATTTTTTTTTAGCAATATTCAGTGCAAAAGTGATAGAGAAGTTTTCAAAGTAAGTCTATTATTTTCCACAGGAAATACACTCTCACAATAGTCCTGAACTGAGGGGGTCAATAAAAGCCATTTTGAGACTGATGAGTAAATTCAGAGCAACAAATTGACAAGGGTGTGTGTAATCAAGTCTAAAGAAACTCCAGGATAATATCATTGGACTGAGAGGTGTAATGTGTAATAAGTTTCTGAGGGCAGCCATGGTAGTAGAAGGATAGTGCCAAATAAAATACTGTAAGAAGAATTTCAGCACAAATTTATGGTAACTGCAAAATATCTGACCTCCACATCAGGAATATCTGAGAGTTTTAAGACTGTAAGTGGAAAAAATGAACACAAAATGATTATACATTAGTCCAACTAGTACAAGAAGGAGAGGGACAACTAATGTAATAATCCAGCAGCCAATTTAAAACCAAGTGCTTTTTCATATGTCATACTTAATCTTGCCATATAACCTTTTGGAGGCCAGACAGATAAGCTAAAACAAATGGAGTAAGAAAAGTTCACGTAGGGTAAGAGTATTAAACATTATTAAATGAATGCAAGCTTTAAAACTGGAAGTTTGTGAATTGTTGCTTGTAGAAATTTTTGAGAATGTATCAAGTCTATCTGTACCCATACCTTGTCCCTAATTGCTCACTGTTGCTCGTTGGTTGAGAATGATGTGGGGCTAAAGTGACCTTTGGGTATTGCCAAGTTCATTCCTGTGTTCCTGTGATGCTCAAAACTTTGGCCCTCATCTGTAAGCTCAAGGCTCTCACAAGCAGTTAAGTTGTTAACAGTGTCTGGCTGTCTTGCTGTAGCTCTGAATCAAGAGTCCAGTTTTCATAAAGATTAATGGGAATAGTTGTCTTCACAGAAAAAGATCTCAGAGGCCAGCTGAAAAGTACATTGCTTAGACCAGAAAAAAATTGAGGTAGAAACTAGTGGCAGTGCAGAAGCAAAAATCTGTAGGCAGCTGTCTGAATAGATTTGAAAAACTACAAAAAAAAATAAAAATAAGCTGCACAGTTTATGACCTATAAGATTCTTTAAATCATAATTCAGTGGAAAGTTCATAGTGATTGGGGATTCATTTCTGAACATTGTTATTAAATTTCCACAGGTACAAGATTTTGAGGAGGTCAGGGAATGGGAGGGAATATTTCATACTTAATCTTGTTCTCTATGAAGACAGTGACAATGGTCCTGTTGATTTTAGCTGGAAGAACATAATCCAATGATGCTGTTGCAATAAAGGATCTTGGAGTACTGTGTGTTTATTTACTAAGAACCCGTCCTAATGGGATAAATATACAGTGCTAGTAAAGTGATTTTTTTTTTCAAAAAAAGTCGTTTTTTTTACTAGGAACAATTTTTTTCTATATAAACAGATATCTTGTTTATCATGTGTTCTCTTCCTGCTCAATTAATATGTGAGTTCATATATTATGTCACAAATCCGGTATCTTTTCTATAAGAACAGACTGCTGTTGCAAGCACAAATTTGTATTTAATTGCAAGATTGTGTACCGTCTGTGAGAGAACGTTTAACGCAAATGTTCCACAAACTAAAAAATGCAAAATAGAATGGATGAAAAGTAATTTCTGTAACTGTTTCATGTGGATATTTTCAGTTTGCTTGTAAAAACCTCTGAGCAAGTCATAAAACTCGTAATTTTGAAACACATTTCATGACTATGCATTAGGTCTACCGTCTGTACAATTCTCAATGCTATTAGATTTACTGAAATTGCTCAAAGACATCAGAAATAGAAACACTCCATTCCTCACTGGAATTTCAGTTCACTGGCCAAGCAGAATTACTGCTTTCTCCAGGCAAGGTTTTGAAAATACATTCTTCCCAGTCTACACCGTCTGTCAATACACAATCAAATTGTCATTCTAAAATAGTTACTTGAACAACAGAGTGGTTCTTTGTTACACACAGTGCAATCAAATCTACTTGCTGTCAGAAACTGGGAGTAGTAACCAAATAAAAATAAAAAGCTGTCTTTACCATGCAATTATGAGTGCTAAATAGCAGATGTACTGCATGAAGAGATGTTACTTTTGCCCCTGTTTGTCCAGGCCAGGTCCTAGTTTGCTAAACATTTGAATTTCTAGAGAACCTGAGTTTTGCACACATCCTGAGCTTGATGAAAAACTGAGGAATGGCAACATGACTGAATACCACAGACTATGTCTTCATGCATACATTAGACATTGCAGCCTTACACGCTTGCTAATCTGAGCTGATTCTCAGCTCTGAATAAGGCCTCTAGGCTCCTCTTCCAAAGCTTGGGAAGAGTTAGGCATTTTGGGAAGGAGTCCTCAGGAACTGGCAGAGCTGGAACCTGAGTAAAGTAACCTGTGAATAAAATGAGGCGTGGGATGGAATTTAAACAGTCTGAGGCATAACTGGATGATTCAAATCTTTTGCTTCAGGTGAGTTGGTGTGACTGCAGAGCAGGACAGGATCACGAGGTGCTGCCTGATCAGGCTCCAGAAGCGACACAAGTATGATAGTATGATGGTGAACCAAACAGCCTTCCTCCCATGGGCTAAATACAGTTCTGTCTTTCTCAAAGATACGCTGTCTCTGGAGGCAACCAAGTAATTGTTGGTGCCTGGCTACTTACATGGTGCACTGCCACATCGCTTACACAGACTCTAAATGAATGTGGTTGAAACCAGGGGCCTCCCTTCTCCTGAGCATTCGCTTGGAGCTAAGTACAATCTTGCCTGCAAACAGAAATAACAGAAGTTACTCTAATGTCTAACTCTGATCTTTCCACCAGGGGTGCAGGAGACTTCTCATTATCTTCACACCCACATTTATTCACTTTTGATTTGAATTAATTACTTACCTTTTACCTACTGTGTGGCAGTAGCAGACCCAGTCCTGCCTGTGTTTCTGTGCAGTACAAAATGGAAATACGCAGGTACTTTCTGCGAAATTGCAAGGGCCACAGGTGCAAATCTGAGTTGGGTCTAAGACTATGTAGAAGCAGAGCATAAGGTGGTTTGGCAAGTTTAGCAGAGCATAACCCTTAATTTGCATGTATTCTTAATTAAGCCTCACAGAAAATTCTTGTTTCATAGACAGGGAAGTTGCTTTCTGGTAAGGAACCACGTATTTATTTAATTGGCACATCCAATGCAAGGAATGCACAAAGTTATGCAAATATTAACCAAGTCTTGCTGCTGGCCAGAAAAGAGATTATTATTGTCCCAGTGACAGAAATGGGAAGAATTATAAAAGAGAAACTGCAGGCAATAGTTGGAGAGGTACAGTACTTTAAATAAAACGACACTGCAGCAAAGCAGCAAACCTTTGGTCTAACCTGGCAGTGTCTCCCTTGCTTTTTACCTGAAAGTTTTCTGCATGGCTGCAGTTTGTGTTGTGTCAAAGTCAGAATTGTCCCGATCTTAGCATTTCTGTTTGCTGCATCTACGGAACTGGTTCCCACTCAGAACCTCACTGGGGCCCATAGACCATGAGAAGCAATACCTCCTGTGAAGGAGGCAAATATGTGAAGCCCAAACAGAGCTTGTTCCAACAGAGGGGCCAGGGAGCCATCTTATCCTTCTAACTCAAAGCCACAGGTGTTGCCCAACTAGATTAAAAAAACCCCGGGCGATAGTCACTGTCCTCTCCATGAGATAAAATTAGAAATGGTAAAGGGTAACCACCTCATATCCTTATCCAAAGTTTGGTGAGTCTACTGCAGGGCAGACAGAGAAGGTCTTAGGAACAGGTCTCCCAAATCTCCAGAAATGCTGTAACCATCACAGTTTGCACTCGTTACAGAATTGTATTGATGTTTCCATTCAAAGTGCTGCTCAATCAGGGTTTTGACTAACAAATGGGATTCACAGAATCATTAGGAGGGAAAAGACCCACTAGATGATCAAGTCCAACCATTCCTAACAATTACTAAACCATGTCCCTCAGCACCTCATCCGCCCATCTATAAAACACTTCTTGGGAAGGTGACTCAACCACCTCCCACACACTGTTGGGCAGCCTGTTCCAGTGCCCAACAACCCTTTCCGTGAAAAATATTTTCCTGATGTCAAGCCTGAACCTCCCCTGGAAGAACTTCAGGCCCTTCCATCTTATCCTGTCAGACTGTCTACCTTAAAAGTCTGTCCACGTTAATCAGCTAAATAACGTCTCAGAATAGGTTTGTGCATTTGTACATGGTCACCCATGTTTGCATGGATGCTGTTTGCTTGATGCCAGTGGTAGCCCCTGGTAACTAAGTGCTCTTGGGGCAAGGCAGATCAGGGAGCTTTAGAGGAGGTGAGCCTATGCAGTAGGAGGGAGGGAGTTAGCTATACAGGCATGAGTCATGGTGTACAACCATACTATCAGAAGATGGACTCCAGCCTATTTTATTTACTAGGTTAGATTACAGATTGTGGCATTAATGGCATGCCTCTCAATCTAAGGACATGCAAGTTACTGTGTTTAATCTTGGTCCTAACACGCAACCCTGTCTCAAGCCTCCTAAACTCCAGCTAATCACCATCTGAGTCCTCAGAGGCACACACCTCTGTGATCTGTTCACTGTCAAGTCCTTCTGCACACTTAACATTACTTAACATAATTTTACACACACAGCATTCTTGTCTCTAAACGGGAGAGACACAGATTTGATGGATGGACCACTTGGTGGATAAGGAATTGGCTGAATAGTCACTCTCAAAGAGTTCTGGTCAATAGGTCAGTGTCCAAGTGGAGACCAGTGACAAGTGGCATTCCACAAGGCTTAGTATTGAGACCCATGTTGTTCAACATCTTTGTCAGAGATGTGGACAATGGGATTGAAGGCACCTTCAGCAAGTTTGGCAATAACACCAAGCTGTGTGATGTGGTCAGCATGCTGGAGGGAAGGAATGCCATCCATAGGGATCCGGACAGGCTTTAGAGGTGAGCCTGTGTGAAACTCATGAAATTCAACAAGGCCAAGGGCAAGGTCCTGCACCTAGGTCAGTGCAATCCTGAGCACAAACACAAGCTGGGTGGAGAATGTATTGAGAGCAGCCCTGAAGAGAAGGGCATGGGTGTGCTAGTGGATGGGAAGCTCAACATGAGCCAGTGATGTGTGCTTGCAGCCTAGAAAGCCAACTGTATCCTGGGATGCATCAAAAGAAGTGTGGCCAGCAGGTACAGATAGGGGATTTTGCCCCTTTACTTTGATCTCATGAGACCTCACCTGGAATACTGCATCAATTCTGGAGTCTTCAGCCCAGGAAGGACATGGACTGTTACAGCAAGTTCAGAGGAGGGCCACAAAGATGATCAGGGGGCTGGAGCACCTCCCATATAAGGACACACTGAGAGAGTTGGGCTTGTTTAGCCTAGAGAAGAGAAGGCTCTGAGGAAACCTTATAGCAGCCTTCCAGTACTTAAAGGGGGCCAACAGGAAAGCTGGGGAGGGGCTTGTCAAGGAGTACAGAGAGGTTGAGGAGTAATGATTTTAAGATGAAAGAGGGGAGATTAAATTAGATACTAGGAAGGCTTTTTTTTACTGCAAGGGTGCCCTCAGGTTGCCCAGAGAAGTCGTGGATGCCCCATCCCTGGAGATGGTCAAGGCCAGGCTGGATGAGGCTTTGAGTGACTTGATCCAGGAGAAGGTGTACCTGCCCACAACAGGGGGATTGGAATTAGATAACGTTTAAATATCTATGTTTAATATGCCTTGCCCTTGCAAGTATTATACCTCCTTTAGATGAAGCACCTAATTTTAGGTATTGTGATGTAGCTTAGTGGACTATGCAGCTGATTTGCTCCAGATTGCAATGTCACAGAGCAGCCATTGACATTTTTTCCAATCCACAGTTATGCTACAGAGAAGAGGCAACTACTAAAAGAGGTCACAGGGCTAAATAAAGTTTCCTGATAAATTGGGAAAACACTAAAAAGCTACAGAACATCTTACAGAAAATGTTTTCTACCCTACAAGACACAGAAACAATAAACATACATCACCTGTTTTGTCACAGATAGAACTGTAGTAGAGCAAGCAATGTGACTCTGATCTAAGATTTCTAAAGATCACCCTACTTTCCCCCTTCTCCTCCAGCCTCTGAGCACTCAGGACCTAAATGTTCCCTTGACTTCAGAAGGAAAGCTAAACTACAAAATACAGCACAGAATTGATTTTTTAAAAATTATGCCAAAAATAACCCTCAAATATTTTTAGTGATCTATTCCTACAGCAGAGATTGTTTATTTTACCAGCACAGTGTTCTGAAAGATTTCTGCAAGGCTTATAGGAGACTACAAATGCACTACAGCAAAAAAAGCCTCAAATCTACTAAGCTTCCACATTTTCATTTCCCATCAGTAAGCCCATTCATGACAGTTAACTGCTCAGAGAAATCAGGTCCTAAGCTAATACAAAGCATAAGGAGTGAATGGCTCCTAGAGTCACCAGACAACTTCCTTTTTTATTTCAGTGGTCAAAGGAGATGCTAACTTCTAGCTGCCTAACACAGTTCTGTATCATTCAGTGGTGTGTGGTGCTTTATTTGATGTCAAAGCATGCAATAAATGACACCATACTGTATCATTTCTAGAGATCATAGTTCTAATGTTTCTTGCTGCAGCTTGCTTTCTAAAACCTGTCTGGATGATGTCAAGTCACACACAACTTTTATTCCCTC
This sequence comes from Piaya cayana, assembly GCA_013389865.1. NCBI lineage: Eukaryota > Metazoa > Chordata > Aves > Cuculiformes > Coccyzidae > Piaya > Piaya cayana. The sequence continues at coordinate 13,031 of WAAB01021380.1, forward strand.
TTCCCCACCCCCTCAGACTTTAACAAGTATTGCTATGATTTTGTTTTCATTAAAAGCCTCAATGGTATTTATATGTAGCATTCTCCTTCAGCACAGGAGGACCCAAAGGTGAAATCAAGCAGCAGATGACTGTTCACCACAAAATGAGTAATCATTTATGTTCCAAGCTAAAATAAATGCAGACAGAAAGCTCACTGTTCTAATGTCTTCATTTAGCAACTTTTTTTTCCTTTAAACACAGTAAAAATGTTTGTAAAAACATTTCGAGCCTTGTCAATGCTCATTTTATTTTTGTTTTCATTGGAAAGCCTGAAGTGAAACCTCTATCCTTTTAACATGATGTCTTCACTACACGCCTTTCCCAGTGGCACAGGGCTGATGGTTATACTCTTCCATTACATATTCTTGTTTAACCACACAACTTTTTTAGCTCCACCGCTAAAATGAGCTGCAGCTGTAGATTTATACCCCCCCATCACCATCACTTACACTTACTGATGAACAATTTCACTTCGCACACATTTGAAAACAGCTGAGCTCCTCTACGGTTTTCTGTGCTTTTCTTATAATAAGTAGCTCCTTCATTTCAATGGCATCACAGCTGAGCTCAGGTCTGAAATGCAATGCTTCACCTAAGGCAAGTGCTTATTTTTACTGAAGTAATTACAGAAAAAAAGTTGACACTGACATTTACCAAAATATTTCAGAGCATAAACACCACCCACTGCACTGAACTTAAGAATTCATGCCGGCTAGTTTTGTTTTGCCCCTCAGAGTATGACTGATTTGACTCATGCCGAACTTAACAAAATTTCCAGATCTATGTTAGAATTATAGTTGGTAGGAAAAACTCTTAACATGCAGCTGAACTTCTGTTCCTATGCCCTTGCCTCTGATGAAAAGATACAGCAGGATATTCTAAACCATTTCATAAGTTTAAAACTAGAAGGAAAATTGTCTGCTAATACAGCTCAAAGTATGCAAGGAACTGCTTTCATTTCTTTCATAGACATCTATCAAAATGCCAGTTTAGTCCCCCAGCCTAATCTGGATCCTTCTTTGCTCAACAGCTTTAGCAAAGCAGAAACATTGGTTCTTTGATACTGAAGCTAGAGCTGGAAGTTTCCTCTGCCTTCCAACAATCCCACTTAGAATTTGGTTACTGGTCATGACCTCACTGTTTATTGTATAAGCACATCCTAAGAATTACTGGAATTCTTATAAATCCCAAGTAAATAAAGGGGGAAAGCCCACCTGTATCAGACACCATGTAACTGCATGTTAATGGGCTGTTCAGTACCCTACTGGGATATGTTAGAGAATTATACTCAATTATACTCAAGAGGTCGGTAGACGTTTTTAAATTAACAAAATCTATTTATATATAATTACAGTAATTACTATAGTTCATACCTTATGCACAGCAAGTGAAAAAAAAACCACAGTGGAATTTGTGTAAATATTACTAATGCATGCACTATGAAAAAGCAATTCATGTTAATTAAAAACCACCATCATTTTAAAAGCTTATCAGAAACAGTTACACTGAGCATGGCAATCTTTGAAACCAGAACAGAAGTTGTTCACAAGGATCCAGCAGTAATTGATATCCAGCTGATTTGGAGCTAGGTTGCAGACTGAACGTGTGCTGGAAGCTGGGCTGAGGTCCCCCCTTGGCTGATGGCAGCAGTAGTCATGCTGCTGTTTCCTATAACCCTGGAATTTCACCCCAGTCTTTTCATCCTTCATTGGTTATAGCACAGCAGAGCAGCCAGAAGAAGAAAGATTATTAGAGAGCAGCCAAGTAGACTCACAGTTAAGAATCCAATATTCAAGCAACTGTAAGGTTTTGGGGAAGGAGAAGGGGATTTATAGCACACTTAAAATAAAAATGGGGAGAAGTGGCCAGTTCAGCAGCAGAGCTGATGACAGGATTCTGAACAGCATTCATAGAAAGAAGTAAACCTGAGGCTTATTCCTTGGTAAAGACACCATTGTGTTTGCCTTTGACTAGAAAGGAAGGCAAGCAAGGCACGTGAACGTGTCAGTGCATGTATCGCATGCAAGACATTCCAGGCACTGAACAACTTCTCTGCACACATCAAGACATTGCTAAGAAAAAAAACAGCAAAGGATTTCAGCACTCCAACAATTGGCTAGATGAACTTGATTTCAAATTCAGCTTTACACATTCTTGATAAGCAGATAGGCCACAACATTGAAGTCAAGACATTTTTAGCACCAACTGCTGGCTTGCAAGTGAATGCTTATTCGGAGTATAGAAAGACAAGTCCTCTTTCACTGAGAGGCACCCGTTTTAAGGCGGTGTCCAAAATGACACCACCAAATAAACTGCTCCTATAATCCCTGATGCATTATGGCACACACACAGGCCCCATTGCTGAGGGAAGGTAGGAGCTAAACTGGCACATGTCCTCTTCCTCCCACATGCCCTGAAATGTGGAAATTCCTAATGTTTGTTGTGTCACTGGTTGTCATAAAGCAAGCTTCTTTCTTCCTGTATCCCCTAAAGCCCTCTGCGGTCATTTATAGTGGCCATACTAACCACCACTAGTAGCAACAAAATGCTGAGGAATCACTGTCTTTCCTTACCTCTAACCCAATCAAAAAGTTGTTCAATACAGTGAAACAAGTGTTTACAGAATTGATACGAAGGAGAGATTTGTAAGCATCTCCCAGAAGGGAAGTCAAAGAACTGTAGCCAATCCAGCCAGATGTGCTACTGCAGCACCCAGCTGTTTTTTCTTATTTGCCATCAAAACAAGTCATTTTACTAATTTGTATTTCCACTAAAGAGTGTTCTAGGAGTGGAGATGGCAACTTATGAATACAAACTGTGTCAAGGTAAGAGATAAGCAGTTGTTTCTTAATACCCATTGCTATGTGGTACTCCAGCATCCATCTTTATTTATAGTTACAGCACCCCTGTATGCAGCTAAGAAACCAAAGAACACAAAGAATACTGCCAGAATCACTTATGGCTAAAGGCAAGGAGCAGAACTGCATTGCAACTGTACTTTTTCGTTAATTAAATGTGTCTTAAAACGTATGAACTGAGATTTTCAGGAAATCTATTATTTGGCTTACACAGTAAGCTATGCCTTGTGCACTGTGTTCTAGACAAAAGTTGCATTTAAAAATGGCACACAAGGTTAGGAAACTTTACAGAAGGCCAGTGAGTAATCTGTGCTTTTATAAATACAGTAGTGTACACCTTATATACAGACGGCGGCTATGATCCTCCTGGCGGGCTGCTAGCCAGCCATCCACAGAAAGAAGGGAATAAAGATAGTGGGGAGCGTGGTGGAGGGTGCCAAACCCAGGCAGACTATTGATGCTAATCCCACAAGTGCTGAAGCAAGAACGCTCCTCTGGTCCCGAATAATCATCTTCACAGTCTCACAGAACTGGGAAAAAAAAAAAAAAAAGAGAGAGAAAAAGACAAGATGAGGGTTAAAGAGGAGAGCTTGACCCGGAGCTGAGCACAGGGCGCGGGCTGAGCCCCGGGAGCGGCTCCCGTACCTTGTCGGTCTGGAAGCTGACGGGCGCTCCGTAGCGGCAGTAGGTGACGAAATGCTCGCAGTTGTTCCAGAGGAGGCTGTAGGCGGTGGCTCCCACCAGCTTCTCCGCCCGGCGAGCCGCCTCCTCGCTGCCCAGCACCTGGTCCTGGAAGAGCCGGTCCATGTGGTTGACCAGGATGCTGCCGCCGTAGGCGAAATCCTCCACCGTGTCCACGCGGATGCTGGCGGTCCTGGCGATGACGCCCAGGATGAGCCGCTTGTTGGTCACCACCCGCTCGATCTGCCGCCGGTCGCCGGTGAGGGCGGGCAGGATGTCGGGCATCAGGTGGGCGACGCGGTTCTCGCCCAGGTAGATGCCGAAGTGGACGAAGAGGGTGCGGGGCACCTCCAGCAGGTCGCCCCGCTTGAAGCAGCTCGTGTCGTAGTAAGCGGGAGCCGGCGGCGGCGAGGAGTCCCCGCCGGAGCCCCCGGGCAGGGCGCGGACGTGGACGAGGAGCAGTAGCTTTTCCAGCAGCAGCGACGCCGCCTGCGGCACCGGGTTCTTCATGGTGGGCGCGGGGGGAGCCCCGCGGCCGGGGCCGCTTTTCTAGGGCTGCCGGGCGGGGCGGGGCAGGCACCGGGACCGGCCCACAGGGCGAGCGGCCGCGGCCTTCATTGAGGAGGAGGAGGAGGAGGGGAAGCGCGTTCGAAGTCCCGGGGCGCGCCCGGCGGCTCCGAGCGCCCGTGGGAACCGGGGTGGGGGGAGGAAAAACGGGCACACCCCCGGCTATAAACGAACCGGGAAAGGCCAAGAAAAAGGAGAAAAGGCATCGCCGCGCGTTTTGTTTCGCGTGATGTCAATGGGTTAAATCCTGGCAACGGGAGCCCACAAAAGAGCAGACCCGTCGGGGGCAACAAAGCCGCCCCGGCTGAGGCTGAGGAGTTTGGGTCGCCGAGCAGTCCCGCCACCCTCGGGATGATGGATGGGACGGGCATTCATCTTACCTGGAAGATGACAGGGCCTGGGGAGCGGCTGGGGAGCCCCCGCCGCCGCCTTTTGTTGGTGGCGCCCCGGAGGGAGCGGGAGGAAAGCGGCGCAGGAGTTTGTCCGAGCATCTCCCCCCAAACCCAGGCTCTGAAGCCGAAAACTTGCCCCGTGTGTCTTCTTGCAGGTTATGGATGCGCAGGCAAACAGAGACATGCAGACATGATGCCTTGGGGAAAAAAAAAAAAAAAAAAAAAAAAAAAAAAAAAAAAAAAAAAAAAAAAAAAAAAAAAAAAAAAAAAAAAAAAAAAGGCAAGAAGAGTGCAAGTGCACAGGAAAGATGAGACTTACCAATAAGCCAAAGCAAGTTTTCCACTATTCAGTGAAGAAAACATTTCAGGGGGGCAGGTTACCTCATTCCTCACCAACAAGGAGGTGTCCCGGCCCATAGCAGAGGGGTTGGAACTGGATGATCATTAAGGTCCCTTCCAGCTCAAACTATTCCTATTCTATGATTCTACTATAAATGATGGATGGTGTTGCCCACCTATTTTCTCCTGCTCAGAGCAGAGAGCAGCTTCCTAGGGAGACGAAGGGTGTCCTCACCTTGCCTCACCTACAGAGGGAGGCCCACAGTAACCCCCCATTTGGTCACTGATTACAGACCAATTTCTACTGAAGCAATCAGGCTTTTGGGATTTTCTCTGGAGAGTCTCAGCCAAATTTTTACGCAACAGAGGCTTAGCCCTCTCAAGTCCCCTACTTCAAATCGCATCACTTACAAAAGAGAAAATACCTTATAGATGCGGCTTATGATGCTGGTAGGAACTCTGTGGATTAGTCTAATTAAAACAGCACCTTTTCAAATCCAGATGTTTAAACGTATTTGAAAGGCTTGAAGCTTTTGCTACTAGTAAATAAAAGAGGGGGGAAGCAGAGGGGGAGCTTTTTGCATTTTTAACTAGTACATTAATTTTAAAGGGCAGAGGGAAATGAAAAGATTAAAATCTTTTATCATGATAAACAGTCTTACCCGTTTTGTGGTAGTCACAGCAGCTGGTCCAGAGCTGGAACATTGTACCACATCCAGGACGTTGTCAGAGATTTCACAGAAAGGTTCCCATCTCCCTCCTGAGAGGATAGGCACTAGTCCTGCCCTGTGCTGCCATCTTACGAAGCCCCCTCTCTCCTTCCCCAAAGCTGTCAAGGGACCATATGGATTGTTTTTATTGAAAGATATTTTAGAGATGCTTCAGTCATACAGTTCATACTTCTCTCCCCCCATCGGAAGGGAGGTAGAGGAAGTCAGCTTAACTCCCTGGCAGAAACGGGCATCTCCCAACGGGATCTTTTACTAGGAGCATCCTTTGTTTGGTTTCTTAATGCCAGTTAGCTTTAATCCCCAAATCACCAGGATCCATTTCAAGTAAATCTGGAAAGGAAAGCAGGATGAAGCCAAAGAAGAGGAATAATCATGAGGAGGAGACTCAGAGTCTTACTGTGTGTGAATACAGTGTGAGGTGTGACATTTCTTCAGTATGATTTCCTCATACCTGGGCACTAACGAGTCATCCCCTCCCCCCAAATCCACTGGCTCACTCTCAGGCACTGAAACCCCAACAGAATAAGCACAAAGGCATTATACAGCAGACAGGGCTGGTAAATGGTTTCACTCCTCCAGCCAACACAGACACAGCTGCAGTGAGTGAAATCCACCCAGGTAATGTTTTGCTACTACCTTGAAACCTTGTGAGCACTGCCATGCACAGAGCATTTATTAAAACATATCAAAGTTTATTTCCAAATGAAACCATTCAGATCCTTGAATGCAACCTGTAACCCAACATTTTATGCTTTCAACCCTTAAGGGCTGCTCTCCTATTACTTTCAGACTGCCATGATGCAACCCAAAACTTAAAAAATATACTTAAAATTATTTTTCTTCTATTCTGAAGGGAGGTGAGGGGGGAATCCCCATATTTTAGTGGAAAAATGGCCTCACTGGAAATGGCTCAACTGAAAATATACTTTGTGCCTTAAACACTTCAGCACATAACTTATAATGGGTTACTTTTGTACCTCTGATACACAAATTGCAGTGTGAAAATCACTTTGAAATATTAAATACAAACCAACAATCGCTGAAAAAGTATTTGTTTGGATTGTTACCTGCTACAGAGTAGTGTAATGATAAACCCCATGATTTATTTTCCAGAGCTAGGTGAGATGCAGTAAGAAAGCTGCAAGAGGTAAAAGAATGCAGCCTCTGTTTTGTAGTGCATATGAGCCATAGCACAAAAACTTCCTGGGTAAGAACTGTGAGACAGTTCTCATTACACTGAAATGTGTATGTGAAATGGGACCTTATTTTATACTCTAGGCATTACTATTTCCATAGTAATTTCCATTACTATTACCCTCACAGCTAGTGTAGTAGGGGAGAAGTGTGAAAGAAAGGCAAATGGAAGTGTAAGTTCTTGCCTAGATGAGGTACTACCCTGGTTTAACAAGCAGGCAAAATGCATTTTTTAACGGACGAGTTAAACCAATGCTGACTGCACACATGCTCACCTCCGAGTACCATTTACATTTCACCAAACTTTTCTCAATTATTCAATCTCTAGCACAGATGAAGAAACAACTGCAGCTTTAACAAGCTTTCGGTTCAGCTGGGATTTCTGAAACAAGTACATGTTCATGAACTCAAAACACGTTAAGGAGGTAAAGGAGGATAAAGTCTCTTTAGAAGCTGTAATATGTGAGAAAAGTATCTGAAAAGCAATGCCACTTGGTTTAAGGTGGTGTATTGAAAGAAATGATGGTCGGAAAATGTGTTTCTGAAGGATGGTTTCACAGTATCCAAAAGCATAATTCCAGAGATAGAAAATAATGCCTTTGTATTCCCATACCCAAACCATTTGAACACTGCACCATTCTTTTCAGGAAATTAGTTACCATTGTAAAGCTGTAATGGTCTGCACTCCAGAAAACCATACTGTTTACTTTTTCAGGTTTTGTATTTAACAAAAGACTAGAGACAGAACAGACAAAATCCGAAGAAGATGGGAACCATCAAGACAATGCACAACGTTGCAGGCAAGTGAAAGAATCTCGAAACAAAGAACCTTTGAACTAAGTATCATTCTCTTCCACTAGAAGAAACAACAAGAATTACTAAAATTTATACTTCATAAATGTTCCTTTTTATTCAAAAAACATTACATACACATTTACAAAAGCAGTATATTGAATGTACTGCAAATATTTACTGCAGCCATTTGACCCTTATAGGTTTGCTACAGAGGTCTCTAACTTCTTTTATTTCCTCTCAATAACTTCATCCTTTTTGCTAAACTAATAGGCTTCCAATTTATTAACAAGAGTTTTCTAATGAACCGTGACTGTAAATAAAATAAAATCAGCATGCTGTTCTCCTTTTGAAGTTATTAAGTTGGGTATTTTTCTGCAATGAAGTAATGACTCATTTTTTACAAATAGACTGAATCATGTGGTATGCAAAGACAGTACTTATTAGGGCTTGTTAAAAGAATAATATGCTTAGATGAATAAAGTGTTCATTTATGATACCTTCAATTCAAATAAAAAAACCCCACAAAAGGTGGGGAAAATTCATTGTATAGTCCTCATTAGCAAGCAAGAGCCTAGGATGTTAATAATAGTGGTAGCACAGATTGACATTTAGGAACAGTTTTTGTGACAATTAAAATATACTTATTTTCATGAATTTAACTGCTATTAGTAATGCTTCATTATATATATGAAAATATATAAACAAAAATATTATTTTTTTAATATAAAATACCTGAACATGCAGTATAACATTTATACGGCTTCTGCAGAGGAAATACAGACAGAATTCCTGCCCTGATATTGTCCCAGGAAGCAAGATACGGAATTTTAAGTCTCCGCTTCATTAGCTGAAGTAGTTCAGGATTATCCTAATTCGAACATGCCAGTCATATTGTGCAGGATGGGAGACTGGTAGCTGCTAACTGTGAGTCAGAAGAGCCATGTAGCGCTCTGCATTCAACATGGTATTCCTTCACACTAGGAGACAGACCTTTCTGTGGAAAGGGCAATGCAAACAACAGTCAAATGAACTTAATCCAGACAAGGCTCTGCTGCAGAAAATGAAGTCTTGACAGCCCTGAAACAAAATAAGGTATCCCTCCACCACCTGCTCCCCCTTCTGCTGGCCAGGATTGCACCATCACAAGAGAACGTGAGCAGGCAGCAGACTAGCTCACAGCACTCTCCTTCCTTCTCCTCAAATTTATTTCTATGCCAAGGTCTGCAATTTACTACTATTCAACTGATGGATTAATGAGTAAAAGATGTTGGAAACCATAATAATCGACTCTGTCATTAATTGGACAAAGTGCTGGAAGTTGGGTGGATCACCACCAAAGGTCAGCATTTACTACCAGTCACTCTATAACAGTAACAATTATTACTCTTCTTTATTGCCCAACAGGGAAAGCTGTTCCCCAGCTCCAGACAGTGCTAGCTTGATAGCGATGCACAGCAGGTTACCCCGCCTCCCTCTGTACAGGAGAAACACAGATGACAGGAGCTTAACTCTATGGGTCAATATAATTTTCAAATAAAGACTGTGAGAAGGAAGAGAGACTGAACAGGAGGCAATTTCTATCTCGGAACAAGGACTATCTTGTCTCATCATTACATGTTATGTTGCAATTTGATTAATTCTATTTTAAAGGAAATAAATTAATTCTTCACCTAATGTATTATCTGGACAGGAAACACTAGCAGTCACAGACAAAGCTATTAGTCTGGTATTACTCAAAGCATTTGTGAATCTGTGCCATTTAGTTGAGCCTCAGAGATAACTGTCACTAATTTCTACTCTTTGACTTTTTAAAAAAAAATTCTCACTCAAGAAGCCCGTTCTTGTTTATAACGTGTTTTTATATCACTCAGTGTTAGAAACATGTATTAAACACCTGTTACTCTATCAGTGATTTTAAATCAGGAACATTTCTGATCTGGAAATCCAGCAGCATCTGTCCAAGTGCTTTGCCCTGTAAGAAATAAAAAAAAAAAAACCCCAAACCAAACAAACTGGCATTTCATTCTACTATTTAAATATACCACCTCTGTAAATTAAGTTTTTAAAAAATGGTATAATAAGAATATTTTTCCTTTTCTCAGTGTAAGAACTTAGTAAGTTTTTAAAGTTTTATGAGTATTTATCTCTACATATACTTATATATATAAATTTAGGATGAGTTTTATTCAAACTTGGGTTGTACATTAACCAAATTTCTAATTAACTTTTCAATTTATTTGGCTCTCTCACTCATGAATCAATGTAATTAAATAAATAAAACTATATACAGTTGAGTTTTCAAGCATCTACACCTGAACAGATTGAATAGTTTCTTCATTTTGTTTGGTAGCTAGTGCTAAAATATATTTATTTTAGCTTCAATACTGTATCCAAGTCATACATAGCATCATCTTATTTTGTGAACAGTATCCTTGACTACACTGAGATTATTTGTACATGCAAGTGTTTCTCAGACTATGGTGGCAGAACTGTGCTTTGCCTTTTTGAGAAGCTAATTTTGCTCATGCACCTAAAACTGCTGGTATCATATCATAAAGAGCATAACTGATTTGAAGACTCTCTTAATAGTTTCTTGTACGCATCTCTTAAATCAACTTTTTTCTTACCTATGCTGTTCTCAAGCCTTAAAACAATTAAGTAGATAATGTATATTAACAGGTTATTAAAACAAACTAGAGTCGAACCCAAAACCTTACAGTTCCAGCCCAAAATTTGGTTATAGAGTCTGTATAATACATAGTTATAAAAGATAGCTAAATAAAATCAATGCTTTGATACATGCCTGTGGGTCACTTCTTAGGGATGCTACGCCACCGCCACCAAGGGAATTCTTCAGAACAAAATTTAATCCATGAATTCCTGGCAACTCGTATCTGTAAAACAAAGAAGATTTTGTAAGAAACAGAACATCAAGCAGAACACAGCATGCAAAAAGATTTCATGCTTCTGATGGCATCACAGTGCTGAATCAAGCATAAAAGCTAACTAAAGATTAACTCAGTCTTCTCTGCCTTCTTGTTCCTTCCTCTTACTTGAAATCAGCAATCTTTAATAAGTTAAAAGTAGGCCCACAATGTAAACCTTCTCCTCTTCAGAACTCTTTCATTTCTAATGAGGTTTGTTTTCTGCTATTTCCCCCCTCCCTCCCTCAAGTGTTAAAGCCCATATGGAAAGCTCCATAGGTAAGAGGTTCAAGATCCAAAATGAAATCAGAGAACACGGTGGGCAGAAGGAGGTATTTTTAACATTACCCAATTCTGATACTGAAAACTACGATCATTTAATTCCTGGAACTTATTTTTGCTAACAAAGGCCACCATCTATTTGGGGAAGGCATCATAGTTATTTCTCAGTAATAAAGACAAGTCACTAGACCAAACTCTTACGACCAACTACAAATCATTTTGTAAGAAACAAAGTGGAGCTACACTTCAACATTTTCTTGGAGCCAGGTACTTTGTTCAGATAAAATTCTACTTTATTTTTCTGTTCCATTGCCATTGTAAGCATTTTTCTATCCTCACTTTTGACTGGTGCAGTTCCAATTTGGAAGCTTTTGTGGAAGCTTGGCAAATGGCTCTGTAGTTTCCTAACAAAGTTGTTTCAAATTCCATAAATAGGTCTATAGTATACTTCTTCTTGCCTCTCCTTGCAAAGTTTTTTCAGTGTTTTATCATCTTCTTCGTGTTCCTGCTTTTCTTTGATTTTGCTTTCCTCCAATATTTTCTTTGTCTAAGGACTTGCTAGCTTTCCTTTTTTCCATAGTAAAGGATTTAATTGGAACATCAGCAAGACACAAGAGAAAAAGAGATAACAGAGAAAGACGATATCCAACTCTTGCTCTATCTCCAGATGTTTGACGACTGCTGTTTAGATCACGCTTCCTCCACCACCACCTATTTTTCTTTAGGCATCCATCTGATCTTCATTTGTTTAGGACATATTTTTCAAATCTGTCCACCAAAATAGCTGAAATTTCTTGCAGTGCTTTTGTACTGCCAATTTTGTCATATGTACCTTGGGCATATGACCTAAACTTCTCCTAGAAGAAGTGGTCACCCTATCATTCTGCTGAGCAGCCTGGCAAACGCTTTAGTTCTTCATACGCTCCTGCAAGCAGTAGTCATGAGTGTTTCTGCCCACCTCCCAGGCAAAGTTTTCACTGTTTGTTCCTTCTACTCTTTCATCACCACACTCTAGTATCAACATTTTTAGTTGTTATTAATAAGAAAACTGGTGTTAGCAGTTTGTTGACCTTCCTTCAAAACTAGATGCCAGGCAACATTATCATGCTTAAAGGCAAATCCATTGGGAGGGCAGGAAAGTTCAGTAAATCAAACACTACTCTACTAGACAACAAGAATAAGAAGAATGAAGCATTTCCCACAATAAGTCATCTAAATTTACTGAATTTAATAGCATAGTCTACTACATAGCAGCATCAGAGGATCTCACAGAATTTTGAAGTAAAAACACTCAATGCAAATTACTAATAACTATACCATAAGAGCCAGAGGTCTACCAAAACACCACACTAAATTTTACTCTGAAAAAATGGCAAAGACTTCCAGGCAGTAAGCGACTTCACAATTGGCAGATTTCTCCATGAGAACTAGACTAATGGAATGTATTCCAGAAGCTAATACCTCAGCTCTCAAAATAAGTTTCATGAAAAATCAATCATTTAAACAAATCAGGAGAAAAATTGAAGAGCGTACAAAAGCAGAAACAAATGACAGAGAGTGGAAGAATTTCATTTCACTGTCTCAAGTGGTTCTGGCAGAGGGAGTATCTAATACAAGCAACAGATCTTAACTTGGAACACCACAGAACGGCACACTCACTTCAAGTATTTTGTGGAAATATTTACAGTATTGAGATACTCCAGTTAAAACTAGGATTGCAAAATAATATACAAGGGTCAGCATTTTTAATATTTTTAAGGCCTGTCTGAAGCATCTGAGCACCCAAAATATTTCTGAGCAAAAAATACACTCCCACAATAAAAGAAAAAGCACTATAACCATCACAACCAGTCTCAAAGCAGCAACAATTTGTCAAGCAAAATGTTGGCATGTGCTTAACCAGCATAATTAAAAAAAATTAAGTTTAATTATCTGAGATCTAAAGGAAAATACATGATCTAATTGTACGATTAAATCAAAAGTTTTAAGAGCTGCTTTTAAAAAGTACAGAAAACATATAAACCCTTCAGAGAATACTAAGTCTGGGACAGAAACCTATAAAACAAGGAAAATTCAGTGTTCTAGCTAAATTCCTATGCTTATGCACAAAGGGGTGCCTGCTTAACTGTTTCCTTTAAAGTGCTGTCCATTCATAGTCAAAGAAGTCAGGTTTCCCTGTGAGTATCTTGTTAAAATGCATGGAAATAATAATGCACAAAATGTTTTAATGCATTTAAATTGAGAAAAAGATAGGATTCCTCCCATCAGAAGAAAGCAGGAACTAAGTCCATAGGTTAACAGAGGCGTTTGTATATGAGCTATATTGTAGAGAAGTATTCTTCCCCTCATAACAAATATACATACAAAAAAAGCAATCTGAAGAATCAGAATCCACATTTCTTGTCCTTCAGCTCTTAGTAAAAATATCCCAATAGAAGAAATCATTTGTTATATTTTTATATTACTTGGATTGGCCTGACCTTTCATGATGAGTTTGTGCATCAACCTGGTGCCCAAGAGAAACTGCAATTAACTGTTAAGACTGTACTCTACGTGGTGGGAGAGAAAAATCACAGGTTTGAAATTTTGGGGTACAGAGTGGCAGGGTTTGAGACCATCTTTTGTTACTATGTTACCTGAAAATCTGGAAGTTTGAGTTTCCAGTGTTCTGTATCAAAAATAATCGCACCTTTTCACTCTTTGGTATACCTATTTAATAGCTTTAATGAAGAAGAATGAAAGTTAACTGGCTGATAATCTCTGTTCTGTACTGAAGCAGACCTATGGTCGGTATGTTTTTAATAGCAAAATTAATACATATAAACTAATACATAGCCTCACATTTTAAATAAAGGAAATGAAGGAAAATGGAAGTGTAAGATAAGTCTTTTTTTAAAGCTAAAAGTAAACAAGTAATTTAAAAAGAAACAATGCAATCTGAAGCACATGAGCATAATCCTTATAAGCCTAAATATTTCCACAGAAGGATTTATTCTTTTCCCCCAGTAGTTTTTCAATTCACTCAGAGAGCTCCATTATCACATCATTAAAGGAAGCCAAACCCAGGAACAGATAATCTAATTAATCAAAATAAATTGGCTTCATCCAGGCTCAGCAAAGTTCAACTTTTATTTATGAACAGAAATGCTTTATGAAGCATTAAGAAACCACAAGGAATCAACTTCTAGAATAATCATTAGCACATATGATGTTGTTTTATTTCTTCCCTTCTCTGTTCTGTTTCAGAAGAAATTCAATTACATTTTTTGATAGCAGAATTTTAGATACACGGATTTGTTAGCACTTTATGCAACAGTGGGAGAGATCAGCACTGAGCCGCTTATGAAGACAAAGAACAGCACTTAAAACTCAGACAGCAGTAGTTAAAATAACTCCAAGTTTGCTCTGAGCTTTGAGGTGCACCTTTCTGACTCAAGCTATTCAAACAAGCAAAACCACAACAGTTTATCCATAGTTTAAAAAGGGAAGCTATCTGTGTTTTTTACTTGAACATTCTGTCTTGATGCACATGGCTATAAAGTGTGTGAGCGGAATATTAAAAGGAAGACTTTCTCTAAAGTGAGTGAACCTCATAAAAATTAAAATGTTTTGCCAAGATAGTGATGCGACAAGATGTGTTTTTGATAGACAATCAGGTAAGTTTGGGCTCCAGACTATACCAGCCATGTGCATGTCTTTCAAGCAGTGTTCTAGGGATTTCAGACTCCCAATTCTAAGACTTGGGAAGCTTCAGTTACTAAGAATCCTACCGTCCAAATGGTTAAAAAACACTTGAAAGATACAGGACATTAGTTATTTCTATTTTGTAGAGACATTCTGTATTGGAACAAAACAAAAGATACAGCCCCTAGGATAATATGCTAATCTGAAGAATTTAAATGTCTTCACTAAAACAGATACGCTACTTTTGTCCAGCCTGAGAAGAGATACAAATTCATGTTCTTTTTCAACTATCGCTCAAGTTGTTATCTAAAAAATTAAAGAAAGATACATAAAAAACATCAAAGACAATGCACACAGGTTTGTAAGATTTGTGTTAACATACTTCAAGACAAGTTCTGAATACCATCATGCGCCTACTGTACAATTGTGAACTGAGCAGCAAGCTACTCACCTTGTAACTAGCTCTTCTTCAGGTTCTTCTCGCTCTAAAAGGTGTTGGAAGAAATCCTCCAAGGCTTGAGCAGTTAAAGTTTTCTTTAGGTATGGATAGTAGAGGGGATGCCGTGCTATCACACCTGTTAGGTATAAATGTTGTGAGCTGAAATAGGAACTACTGAAGCCAATTTGCATTATATTTATCCTTTCCAAACTGATTTGAGATCCTCCTCTTAATTCAAACTGTACACACAGATACTCTAAACAAAAAGTAATAGTATGACAGCTTTCCCTCTGTCAATAGAAAGGCAAATGTAGAGCATGACATGAAAGCATGCTCCTAGACTAAGTGATTATTGGCCTTTTTCTGGCTGCAAACAGTCCCTGGCACTGAAAGACACTTGAACAACTTCATCACAACAAACAATCCGCATGCAGTTCTCCTTCCCTAGGTGACTTGTATGACTTGGACAAGTAATCACAAACAACCATAACAAGGCATTATCAGTGGCTGAAGGTTAGGGCCCTTGCCCCACACTTTGCATGAGATCTTGATGTGTGAGAAATCACAATTACATTTTTATTGCTGTAAATATGCTTTCATAAACTTCAGGTAACTTCATACTGAAGCTGACATTCCAAAGCAGGATAAGGAAAGCAGATTTGTGTCATAGGGATCTTTCTATCTGTAGAATTCAAAGCTAATTTAGAGGTCAAGTTTATTGTTGTAAATATTGTTCCTTAATAACGCAATAGTGTCTTTATATCCCAGGAGGTCTCTTAAGTATGCCTCGTTCACGATTTGGCAATGCTACATTGCAACAGTGATCAACCATGCGGAAAGGAAAACAATAATAAAAAAAAAAAAATCAACATTTCTTCATTCTTCAAACCAAAAAACAGTTTCAACAAAGATGAAGAAACTGTATTTCTAAGCATAAATGAACAAAATTCATCAGTTTTAGCATGATGGCAAATCAAATCCCAAACGCACCTTTAATTCATACTGAGCTTTGAACACCACATGCTCTCATCTTTCAACAAGTAAGAGAGCCAGTTGTTGCAAGTGGAAGTAAGGAACAGAAGGGATTATTAAACAATGCAAGAAGCAGCACCATCAGCATAAAGAGAGTGCACACCAAAATACAGTATTTGGATCAACAATATAATGAAAACATTCTCTTACATGCATGCACAACTTCAGTATTTGCTAGCGCTGTCAATGTTTCAGGCATATATACTCCACGTATGGAAATATTATACATAACCAGACAACCGAGAGATTATATTATATAACACACACACACACAAAGGAGTAACAACTAAAGTGCAATAAAGACATTAAAAAGGCATTTCTTAACTTTGGGGAGCTTGACTTTGCAACCCTAAATAAAGATCTTTCTTTGTAGTACAGCATGCAAATATTTTTTCTTAGTACCTCAGATTTCAACAGCTGCTAAAGAGAAAACTAGAGATACTTAATTAGCAAAATCCTTGTTTTATATGAATTAGTTTTCATTTCAGAACCAAGACAAAAAAAAAATCAAGTGATGCAAGAGATTTTTAAAAAATTAAGAGCATTTGATACATAACTATTATTTGAAAATTTTACACAACTTCAGAAAGCAATAAAAATACCTATGTTTGCAGAGTTGCCTTTGTCACCACTTCTAGTATAGGCAAGATCTTCTAAGCGATAAGTATGTGGGCCACTTGGCAGATCTATACAATATAAAAATCAATACATTTTAACAATAGCTACAAATAATAGTACATTCAGAAAAAGTAACTGCCATTTCAACTGAATATATTCTGCACTGTTTGTAGTACCCCTGAAAACATGTCCAAAGCTTTCTTCCCACGGGAAGACCTAGGGAAGACATGAGGCTGGGGGCCAAAATAATGAAATTGGTCCCTTCTGCTTTGTCTCCCATATTCCTTTTACCTTTTCAGAGCTGAATGCTACACCAGGAATCCCCTCTTCCACCACCCTGGATGGAAATTCATCTTGGTCTTAGCAATGTAGTATCTCTGAAGGAGATACAGCAATTACTTGTCATTTCTTGACTAGCTGGCAGCTTTGATTCCCCTAATACATAGATATGTCTGCTTCCAGTGCAGGTGGAAATACATGTAATTGCTACTGTCCTGATAATTATGTAACATCTTTTATTCTGATAGTGTCTTTAGAAAACGGTCACAGTTTAAAACTGCTTTTCAAGACAACACATCTCTCACTTTTCTTTTGCTAAAGAGCTTTAGCAAAGCTGGGTAATAAAGAAACTATGTCCGAGTCTTGCTGGTTCCAGCTTTCACTGTCCCTATCAGAAGTGGAGGTAGCAAGTCTATGGCAGTGGCAACCACACAGATCCCAGAAGTTCATTTGGGGTAAGAGGTGGAAGATACTGTGGATGACAAAAATGCCTCAACATGACACGTAATTTGTCTATTTCATGCTGCATTTGGTGAAACAGATCAGGCAACAATACTAAGAGCAGCTTTGCTGGAACATCTGAGCGGCAGTAACAGGGAAGAGAGCAACAACCAACTGGGGACTCACTACAGCAACCTTTTCTACTGGCACAGCTAGATCACAAAGAGAGCATCTACCCATACCCTAAACAACAACACATCAGCATTTAAATGCTTTAACTACGACCTAAAGTTTTATAATATTTATCAGGTCACTGTCACAAAACAAGCTGAAAGAGTGACTATAGTTTAGTTGGGCACAAAAGTTCTTCATTGGTAGTATGGCAAGGCAGCACAAAATTTGAAATGGTGAAAGCAAAACTTGGTGGAAAATACCAAAGGTAGTAATTATTTGATTGGGAATATTATTTTTAACTAAACATCTCCATTGAGAAAGGATCTGAAAAAGTTCAGCTAAACCTCAGTGTTCGTTTTGGACAAGACTACCACACTCAATACACCACAGTAATCATATTCTTTTTAGTAATTTCACTCAATACACAGTTTAAGAAAAAAAATGTAGTACCTCTTCATAGCTTAAGTACAACGTTTAAGCTGCATAAGCTGTAGAAGTCTTATCGCCATCAGACATTTTACAGTCTTTGACAATCTCCCTTTAAACAAAATCAGTTCAAGAGCATTCTGGTGTTTTCATTTATTATTACCCTAATTGATTTATCTTTCATGATCTGTTTATCAGGAAATTGTTTTCATGTAATAAACATGTTAAACAAATCCAGAAAAGAATTCCCTTCAAAGCTAGGGCAAATGGTAAATTCAAATTCCACGTTCCCAGAACCACATCTAGCAGCATTTCTGAAATCCATTTTCGCATACTTCTCTTATCTATTCAAAGACAACTAACAGTCCCTCACACTTAAGATAACCATGAAACTTGAGAAAAATACTTCCCTCCTTAATAAATGCTGACAGAAAATGTTTTAACAGAAGACACTTCTTTTACAGTCTAACCCATTTGTCCATTTTTCATCCATGCTGTCTATGTGTTAAGCCACAGAAGTAGGTAAGTATTTAGTCACATACAGAAAAGACTTCTATTTACAACTAAGGGCAAAAGTTTAGAGATCCTTCTCAGGGGAAACAACCAGAGGAGTTCTGCTGTCCCTCAAAAGTGGGATTTTGCCTGAATAGAGCTTGGAGAATTCAGTACTTAAATGCTGAGGTGAGGCACCTCAGAAAGTTTTCTCAAATGTTAAGAAGGCAATGGGGAATCTAATAGCTTTTTGTTCATCCACTATTTAGCATTGCAGTCACCTTGAAAAAAAAAAATACCAGGACCTTCGTTCAACCCTTAATTAAATGGAACAATGACTTCTTATTCTTTAATTGGCCCGTTTTGATGGAACAAATCCTGCACTGTCCTTCTGGGAACCCTCAAGTATCACGGAGATTCTGGTGTTATATTAGAGGTGAAATACATACACAAGACGAGAAAACATACTTAAGAGTTTAACTTTTTTCTGCACAATACAAATCGTCACACTGAAGAGATGCCTGAATGGATGGGGAAAATGAACTCATGCATGGTATTCAGGCATTCAGTATCACTGACTTTCAAACAGCAACAAACACGCAGTCATATGAGTATTTCAAAATTTCTCTGCAAGATATACAACATCCCCTACTAACACACAATTAGTTGTTACTCTATTCTACTACCAGTTTTGAGAAATACTACTTACTTATATCTGGAATCCATAATAAATCTTAACACATTTGTGCTTTCAGAGCATTAATTTTTAAGTCTACACAGACATAAATACCTTAATTACTCTTCCAGCACTAGTATTACTTCTAGAAATATTTCTAGCAACTAATCTTTAGGTACAGTCACCTGATTTAGGATTGAAAATATCTATCCACAGCTTTAAGTTCGTTCTCTCATTTCTCTGGTGAACAGGAATAATGTAATAGAAACTCTGGACAATAAGTGCACTCACTGCATGTTAAAAAATATTGTATATAGTTCTGCCATTAAAAAGAACATAAAAATATTCAAATGTCTTGCACTTTCAATAATCCATAACCTAGTACCTAGTTTGTATTAGCAGCTCTGAACACTTCCTTTTCATTGCAGGCATCCTGATGTGCTCCACTCAGCTCACTGCTTTGCCCTTATCAAGCTGCTTCTTCCTTCAGAGAATTTAGTTACTCAAGTCTAATAGCAACGCAGGAATTACCATACTGCATTTTCTTTAAAAGTCAGCCGGTTCCAGGTTCATCCCATTCTTGTTCATTTTGTGAAGGCTGCCATATGGAATAGAGCCAATCTTAGCTATCTAAATGCTAAGCATTCTATAGGTCTGTTCTCCATTCTGAAGTAAGGTAAACCAAACTATTTCCAGGATTAACAAAGAAAGATTGCAATATACTTTGAAATCATATTTCCACTCTCTTCAGCTGTGTCTCAGATCTCATTTTTTTGAATAACAATTTACTTACATACTTCTCATAGTCTCAAATACATTTTATACTGCATGATGCTAACCTCCTTCCTTCCATGAATAGTACCTTAAGTGTTCTGCAACAGCTTTAAAAAAATGTAGTATAAAAAGGTAAAATATGTCTCACAGACAAAATCTAGCACATTATTTTCCAAGACAAAGACGGAAAATTACATGTTCACAAATAAAAAGATGAACATACCTTTCAATTCACTGTTGATCACAGGTGAATCAGAAGAAGCAACCTCATCTGACGTAAACGTGAGATCCTCCTCAAATGTCTCAACATGCTGTCCACTTAAAAATAGGTTGATCTGGAAAAAATTACCATTTTCAAACTGTCAAATTAGAAATCCAGTGTAACGTCTGAATAAACAAAGCCTACTTCTAATTAAGTACTGATCTGGCACATTTTCAGTAGCAACTTTACGGATAAGGTTCTCTTCCCCCCTTTTAAGTCACAATAAATGCAATGAACCATTATATAGCTAAATGAAATCTTTGTGTAGAAGTAAAAAAAAAAAAAAAGGAAAAAAACCAAACAAATGCTCTGTCCAGTTTGGTACGTTTTAAAGAAAGACAACTCTTCCTCTTTCCATCTCCCTCTATGTACAGCAGCACTACATCAAATTTTGTGTCACAGCTCTTGATAGCTGGATCCCAAAACTTCAAAGCTTCCAGCTTTTCCATGATAATTATCTTTTCTTCTTAGTGTCACTGCCCGTCTTAACGAAAAAATTCTCTTCAGATCCTAAATTCTTCTTCAAATACATTTTGTGAAAGCAACTTATAAAAATTATTTGATACTGCATGTTTTGGGTTTGAGACAAAAATACAAAGTAAAAAAATGCCATGCTGTTCATCTTGCATGTCAATCTCTACTCTGGCTGCCAAAGGAATATGAAAAAATACACGACTCAAGTCTGCTATTTCATTAGCTGGCTGGGCTGTTCACCTGAGATGTAAGCAAATATTTCTCTGATTAAATCATATAGTACAATCATAGAGAAAAATTAACTGCATCTATTTTATCTGTATTTGAAGACTGTCAGTATTGAAGACTCACACATAAAAGCAGGTTATCACCAAGATAGCTGCAGCAGTCATCAGTGCTCAGCTGAAAATTATACTTATCTGAGCTCTTTCTGAAGACTGTTCACAGAGACTAGCTAATGGAGGAAGACCAAAAAAAATCAGAAAAGCTATTTTTGCCTTCAGTAGTTTTGCTATAACTTTTCTTTTTAGTGAGTTTTAGGCTACTTTTTAAATGTGAAAAAGCATAAAAGGAAAATAACTACAGCTTGCAATGTAAAAAACGCTGGTGATCTAATAAAACTGGGACAACTGCATAAGACCAGTGGAAGCAGCAAATGAGATACTGAATCCAAACTGAAACACAGAAAGGTCTTATCAAACACAAAACAAAAGAACCCAATGTTCAGGCAATGTTAACATATCTGAAAATCGCCTTACAGAATTATTTTGGTTTTAGGTCAAATGCTGAACTAGAGCAACTAGACTCTTTGTAACTGAACTTTCAGTCTAGAAAAGCAGTTAATTCATAACTTCCTTATTCTGTAATCTCTAGCTAGACCACTGCTGCTATTACATGGCTAAAACTTTGAATCAAGCACTTGAATCACTTCAATCATGTTTCTACTTAACCTTTGATTTTACTGCAGTATGACAGCAGTAAGTCACATGGCATTTTCTTAACAGCATATCAGTACGTTTATCATATTAGCTACTCAAAGTAAGGATTTTGATTTTCTATATTGAAAAGAGTAGATGAGACACTGCTTTCCTTCCCTGCTAAATAAGGATACTAATCTCAGTCTTTTACCAAGTCTGAAATAGAGTGCTAATTAATAAGTTGACATTTAATTTGATGTACTACCATAAAGATAATAATTTCGTATTAAACTTGGCAAAGACAAGCCATTTGCACAAAGCAAAATGTAACTAACAATAAGTACATCAGCTTCCTTAAATGACAAGAAAGCAGGGAGGGGGTTCAATGTTTTTCCAGTATGCACATCTTATTAATTTAGTTTTAATAACTAAACAGCATCTCCTCTGTAAAAGTAATCTTAAAATTATTTCCCATGAATGCAGAGTACTACTCAAATTAAAATGTAACATTTGGCTAAGTACTGTAGGCACGTTAAAAAAATGAAAATGAAGCAGTCCTTTTCGGAAATGTCTGGAACACTTAAATTGATTAGCGATATTCACTTTACAGAGGGTTTTTTTTTAACCAACTGGTTTTTTGTTGGTTGGTCAGTGTCCCTCCCTTCACTTGCTACCTGTGCTCCCAAGTCTTCCCTTCACCACCCTAAGCAGAAGCCTGTCACAATACCTTCATGTAATCATGACACGGATACAGTAGCCTCTGAGAAAGAAGGGCACCTATGCAGTATGGAAGTACATGCGTAACAGATAAGTAGGGCCCTAGCTCAATATTTCATTTTACACTGTTATTTCCCACGTAGGATTGCTTAGTCATCTGAACCATAACTTCTCAGACTGAGACTATTGTTATGAATTGAATAGCAGTTCTTAAAGGGGGCCTAAAGGAAAGATAAGGAGGGGTTCCTTATGAGAAAATATACTGATAGGTTGAGGGGTAACTGTTTTAGAGCTGAAAGAGGGTGAATTGAGATTAGATATTAGGAAGATTTTTATTTTTTTACTGCAAGGGTGGTGAGTCACCGGAACAGGTTGCCCAGAGAAGTCATAGACACCCCATCCCTGGAGATATTCAAGGCCAGGTGGCAGGAGGCTATCAGCAACATGATCCAGTGGAAGATGTCCCTGCCCATTGCAGGGGGGTTGATCTAGATGATCTCCAAGGTCCCTTCTGACCCAAACTACTCTACAATTCTATGAACAGGGCCACAAAAATACACCTAATTCACAGGCTCCTCCATGATACTCATCACAGTAGTCTCACAGGCTTTCATAATTTTACCACTTTTGTAATGTAAAAGCAGAAATTTCTACTCCAATTTTTATAGGCAACTCTCTGGTAAGGTAAAACTTGTGTGAATAACCTGTGTTATCTTCAGTAGTATACTAAAAAAAAAAATAATTAAAAAGTAGACACCTCCCCCAAAAGCTCCCAGTAGCTGTGTCCAAGTTTGCAAGATTAAGGTTCAGTTTTCTCAACATCCAACTGTCTTCTCTTTAAAGAGCATACATCAACTTCCAAAAAAAAAAAAGACACAGTTTTCATATTTTCATAAGCACTCTTTGCAAATACAGTAAAAATAATTCAGACCAACAATCCACGGATCCTGAAAAGAGAAGTTCTATTTTGATGCAAGATTTCAAAATTCACAGCAATTAAAATACAAGGTTGACAAGTTCAGCTGTTGTAAACCATTCTGTGTAAATAACATTAGTCTCTTTGATTTTTTTTATTCAAAGTTACCAGAGCACAGTTTTAAGACTCAAAGTCACTGAAAAATGCCAGAGTCAGCAGAAATTCTCACATTACTTCAAAGAGAACAGAGTAAGCTTTAAGTAGTTTCTCTTACCTGAACATTGCTTTTGGGATAATAGAAGAAGTAAGGCTTCAAAACTGGAGACCTAGACACACAGAAAAAGCATAAATGCCTTTGATTAAAAATTCATGAAAATATCAGATCATACATCTTTAGATTATTCATAAACCAGACAAACACTTTGGATCCAGTGTTTCTTCCCCCATTTCCATCTGCAAGCCAGGCATATTGAAGTATTTGCTTAGGGACAAGGAAGTTTTAGATGCTCTCCTGAATAAGTATGGAAAAGTGTACATATAAATCTCTAGCAAATGTTTGCTATATCTAGAAAAATACTGAATCAAACCAGGATTTTTTAATTTAATGTGCTAAACTTTATTCTGTTCGGCCTGCTCATGTAAGTTCATGCTAACATTTTACAGGATGTTCTGGGACACTTGACTTCACATTTCAAGAGGGATTGTACAGACATAAATCTGCTCTGCCTGTATTCCAAACTAACAGGTACAAGTTGAATCTGGTACAGAAATATGCATATATGCACACTTGAACTACTTCCCTGCCATAAAGTCACATTTAAAGTTATCCCTACAGCTTAGTAAGCAAAGACATTGTTATGAGATGATCAGATAATTCTGTAACTCATATTCAATAATTCAGTAAAGAATTTTACTATTTCCATATGTTGCAGCACTATTATCTTGTTATCAGTTACTAAGAACAGCATGCAATGGAAAGGCATCACTTGCTTCAGTGGTTGCTGTTTCAGAGTGGGGAAGCTTGTGATGCAGAGTGCAAGGAACACCACCATCACACGCTACAAATTAATGATCAGAAGTTAACTTACACTCTGGGGCGCCCTCCAACAACTGCAGTGAGGCCAGGTGCTGGAAATGGAAATTAAATTCATAAAAGAACTGTTAAAACCATCTTTAAAACACCAGAGCTCATATCTTGAATCATTCCTGTAACACAGACTTAATAAATCTAGGAAATTATGCATGCTATCACAAATTATTAAAACAGAACATCTTACACAACAGTAAGAATAAGAACTTCGCTTTGGCAATTTGGTTGCTGTTATTTACTTTTAAAGACAGCAGAAAACCAATTCTGATCTAACTACAGTTTGTATTAATACTTGCTTAGAGTTCTCTTATTAGATTGTTTCTGATTAACTTGCATCTTTCTCTCAAGCATTATCACTGGCTAACTGCGCTTTTTCAACGTGCTGTGTTTGTAGATATCTCTTTGATACATAGGTAATTTAGGGGCTTAAATCACTAGCTTGATACTAGATTTGCATTAAGTCAGCACTGTGACTAGACTCTTGTTTATTCTCAGTATCAGGTTGCCAGGCTTTACTACCATTAAACCCATCTACACAGCTCAGTATTTCTGGAAGAAACAACTTGTTCTCATCCTGAGCATAGCCTACTTTCTGACATGGACAGCACGCATACACAACACAGTATTGCAAGAGAAAGAAACCGAAGTGCATACATCAAAACAGTCTAAGAATTAGCAAGGCTATTAAGCTGACCCTTAGAAACAGTTCCTGTGGAAAGCTGCCCACAGGGTCTGTTTACTCAAGTTAATCCTGGCTAAAATGAGCTTCCTCAGGTGCGAACTCTGTTTGTGGTCCAAACAGACTAAAAGCCACATTACTGTGCTGTTGTGGTACTAAGCTCACCATGGTAACTTGTACTTCAGCAGACTCTTATTTTGGATGCAGTGCCTTGGTAATGTGGACACACGCCAGAGGCAGCATAGATGGTATAACACAGCACAGATTGTAGTCTTGCCATATTCACATTCATTGGAAGTGACTTCTCTGAAATAGTGGTTAACCAGGTATTTCAATGAAGTTTCTGAAAAGGGATGTTGTTATGTAGCCCTTACCTTGATGACACTTCTCTGTCATCAGACACACACTTGGAAGCAACGTAACTAAAATTCAGTGCACATCTGAATGACTTATTCAGAGATGGTCATTACAGTAACTAAACCTGAAGTTACGGAAGAGGGTCTTTTGCGCCTAAGGCTAGTCCATAATTACTCTGCCAGCTTGGCCAGTGTGCTGCTACAGTACTTGTGAATAACTAATTCACAAGATAAACTTCACTAACTACATTTTTAGCCAGAGGCTGAAAATCCATACCAAACAATCTCAAAACACAGCAACCTTTCGAAGCTGCTACAGTTAAGAACAATTGGAATGGTGTTATAATGAACACCCTCTCTTTACTAAGAAAAAAACCCCACGAATAATCACCTCTCTACCCATTAAGCTATGCTGCAAAAAAAAGTGGTACTGGATAGAATCTGAAAGAATCCATTAGTGTCATACATTTTTAAATGATCCATTGAAGATTCAGCACTATACATATTGTTCGCACAATCTTTTAAGTGGAAAACTGCCATTCAACATTAAAACCAAGTGCAATTATTTTACTGCATTATGTGCCTAGTTTGTTTATCTAGGTTGTTGGGAGAGGAGGTTGGATATGGTAAGGTCATGTGGTTCACAAAGGTTCACAAAAGTTAGTTAATTTAAATTATCTGTGGATTGTCACATAGTTCACTTCCTGCTAGGCAGCTGAACTGCTCATTAAGGATTCCAGATTTTGCTGACATCAATTTCAACTTCCTGAAAACTCTCAAAGAAGGCTCTAGATTTGCCTACTCTCACACAATGGAACCAGCTCCTACAGCAAAACAGTTCTCTAAACACTGACAAGAAAACAACCTATCCAAGAGCAACCACTGCTCACAGCTCAATTCTACTGCTGCTTGCTATTGCTAGTGTTGCAAACTTCTCCAGCTCAAGTAGCAGCAGATCAGCCTCTAAAGATACTACAGTCACCCCTGCACAGAAACCCAATTGCAGAGCAAAGCTACAATATCCCAGTTGCAACATTATTAATTTCCATTTTATGATTATCTAATCTATTGTTTATGCTATTACAAGCAAGATGGGAGCACTTGTAAGTACAATTTAATTTTGTCTATATCTAATTCCTACTTAGGCTTCAGGCAGAGAAGGTGAAGCAAATCTTAAATTTATAATTCCACTGATTTCATTAACTCCCAAATATATGGCATGATTGGAGAAATGTCAGGAACTAAGTCCACTAAATTCACTTATTTCTCTAAGAACTGGTATAGGACCATTCCTTTGGATTCTCCACTAAAAGGTTTAAATTGACACTGAATCTACAAAATAAAGATCTAATTATTTAGCAGGTGCTTCTCTTTCATTAATCTGCACAATTCCTCACAGTCTTAACCTGCCTTTTCATTTTATGAGCCTTCCCTCTAGCCTACTTTCAATCTTAACCACTTTCAGACCAGTTACCTTAGGAAAGTGTCATCCTCTGTGCATACATGTATGTATATTTGTCAGGTTTTTTCCTTTGTTCTCATGATTCTTCCAGCACACCTGCAAGACCCCAGATTTTGGGTCCAGCGGCAAATTTCACCCAAATATGGAGGATGAAGAGGAATCTCAAAGCATCAAAGCTTGCTAACATTTCACAACCATTTCCCCCGCAATGATTTGGCAGCAGTGTAGTCTCAGATGTGTATGTATGTAACACAAAGTGAAGACCGCTCAAGATGCACTCCCTGATACAGCAGTTCCGCTATTTCTGATCCTCCATGTATGTTTTCTCTCTTCAGCTGCCTCTCAACATTTTTTATTTTCTCTCCCTACAAAACTCTCCTGAGGACAGACTTGCAAATACCACTATGTTTAAAGTTCACAGAATCACCGGGTTGGAAGAGACCCATCGGATCATCAAGTCCAACCATTCCCACAAAACACTAAACCGTGTCCCTCAGGACCTCGTCTACTCGTAACTTAAACACCTCCAGGGAAGGCAAATCAACCACCTCCCTGGGCAGCATATTCCAGTGCCTAATGACCCTTTCCATAAAAAACTTCCTCCTAATCTCTAACCTAAACCTCCCCTGGCGGAGCTTGAGGCCATTCCCCCTTGTCCTGTCCCCTGACACCTGGGAGAAGAGGCCAGCTCCCTCCTCTCCACAACCTCCCTTCAGGTAGTTGTAGAGAGCAATGAGGTCTCCCCTCAGCCTCCTCTTCTCCAGGCTCTTTTCCAGCATATCATGTATGATATGCTGGAAAAGACAGCAAGTTTCTGATAAATTTCATGAAGAATAGTGGCAGGCAAATTAAAGAGTACTGAGAAAACAAATGTTGCTATCAATCAGTGCTGTCACAGCTGCCCCTTCCTCAGCCTTTGTCACTCATTCTTCTCCCCCGCACCAGCTCTGGTGGTGTCACAAGCATTTCACTGAAAACCAGCTCTGACAAAAAGAATGCTTAAAATCAGCTCAAACAAACACCTATTTCAATATGTAGAACCATCATGTTCTAATACATTACAATCTATGCCATAGGTATTACACCCAGTAAAATGCCCCATGGCAGAAAAAGCTCTACCTGGAATCTGCAATCAGCCTATGAAATGCAAATTCCCAGCAAAATAAGCTTAGTTTCTTCCAGCATTTGTAATTCCCCACTGGATTTTTTGATGGTGGAAAAGCCTTTTGTTTTGCCTCCTTAGAAGTTCCTCTATCCTCTTCAAATCCTACTTTAATGACCCCGCCCAGTTTTGGCCAATAACTTCTTATTCTTCAATCTACTTCTGTTAAAAAAAAAAATCTGTACAAGTCTGTATATTCTTCAACAGAATAAATAAGGTAATATATGAAAGATGCTAACCTTGCATATAATATCTTATAAAAATGTTTCAATTTAAGTATTTTAAGTATTTAAGTATTTTAAATTCAACAAGTGACTTCCTTCTTTGAAACTTCATGAGTTCCAAAATACAATGTCTCACTCACCAGTTTAGTTTTTGACCATACATGGTTTGTCCCTTGTATTTCCAGTGACTGAATTAGATGAACCAAAATGTTATTAATTTATTCACTGTATATTCTAAGGAATTATATACGTGATAGAGTCATATACAAAGTATAGCCAAAGAAGTCTACCTCTCAAGTATTGCTTTTTTTTAAGTGATTGAACTAGAAAAATCTGAAATCCAAGATTTTATACTCAAAATGTCTTGTAATGTAGTTGAGTAGAAGTTCAAAATACATAAAATTGTGGTTTACAGGGGTCAGTTATACACTTTTAATTATTCTATATCCTCTGAACACAGCATATAGCTTAATTTCTGCAATATTATTATTCTCAAAAAAAATGCAGACTGCAGTAAACTGTTAGAATGAGGGCATTTCTGGAAGTATCTTCCAACATGCTTAGATCAGTCATAATATTTACACATACTCAAGGGCTTTAAAATCTCAAGTTATATTAACCAGCTGTCATCTTAGTGTCAAACTGCGGTCATTTTAAAATGTGAAATAAGGGTCACCACATAATTTCAGCTATTAGTAAAACACTGCTTAGCTACTGAACTCCTATTAAAACTACAAATGCCAATTTCCCACAGCAAGGCTCTTCTTGAGCATCTTCTACACCACGTTTCATTCAGAATAAAATATCCAAATGAAAGAAGACTAAATTAATACACTGCATCAACACAAACTATTTAAATGCTAACCATACGTTCAACTGCACTGTACACAAAAGACATCTTCACTGAGTAGTACAATCCTGGTCTGTCATTGCTAGCTTATATGAAGTGAGGGTGAATTTCTATAGATTGGGCAAAGCAGAACTGCTGCAGAACTGATTTTTTTAAATAGCTTTTGTTGTCTTAAACCCATCAGAAGTATACTATCCAAATAAAAACCAATTTAGTTAGGTAGTTTGAACACTTAATACCATACTCAATTCAAGTTTACAGCATAAACCTTCCACTCCAAATAGAAAATAAACAACAAATCACTCTCTAATGTATGGCATGTCTGCACAGAGTAGCTTCAAATTCTTCTCAGGGATTAAGAACCTCATCTGGAATTTTAATAATACTTCTGAAAATTTCCATGCCCCACTGGTGTTCAACAAAAGCAATGGGAATTAAAATCATTAAAAAGATAGAATCATAGAATAGAATGGTTTGGGTTGGAAGAGACCTTAGGGATCATCCAGTTCTGACCCACTGCCATAGCCAGGGACACTTCCCACTAGATCAGGCTGCCCAAGGCCCCATCCATCAAGGGTGCTTCCAAGGATGAGGCATTCACAACTTCCCTGGGCAAACTGTGCCAGTGCCTCATCACCCTTATCGTGAAGAATTTCTTCCAAAGGTCTAGTCTAAATCTAACCCCTACCAATTTAAAGTCGTTCCCCTCGACCTATTACTACGTACTACTGAAAAAAAGTCCTTTCCCAGCTGTCTTGAAGGCCCCGTTCAGCTATGGAAAGGTTGCTACAAGGTCTCCCCTGTTCTTCATTCTGAACAACCCAACTCTCTCAGCCTCTCCTCCTAGAAGAGGTGCTCCAGCCCTCTGATCATCTTCTTGTCCAGGTCTCCATGGATGACATCCTCTCCTTCTGGTGTGGCAACTGCACCACTCAGCTTGGTGTCATCTGCAAACCTGCTGAGGATGCTTTCGATCTCGCTGTCTATAACATTGATGAAGACACTAAACAGCACTGGTCGCATTACAGGCCCTTAAGGGACACTACTTACAAAATATGTTAGGAAATAGCTATGATAGCTTCAGTTTTTCATTCCTGATTCTGGAATCTTTTTCAAAGATGCCACCTTCCCAAGGTTCTCTCCTGCACATCTAACTCCTTGTCTATATTGCAGAGTACAAAAATACTCGTGCTTCAGCCCATTCCAACATATAGATAGCATTCCTTTATCTTTTCTTTCTAACACAGAGGATAAGATTGCATAAAAAAGAGGGATTTTTAATCAGTACAATGTCTTGAGATGGTTGGCTTTCTATGGATTTTCAGAAGTACAGACTGCCATAATTGGGATGATGGTCGGAAATCAGCACTCTGAAATTGATCAGAAATTGTACAGTGCTTTTAAGATGCCTCTTTTACTATCTCTTACATGTACAAATATACAAAAAAACATATTAAAATGTTCTAAAATAATCAACACTGCAAAAATGAGTCAAAAATTAAGGAACACCCATATTAAGACTTCAAATTTGCTAGAACTAAATAGAACACCTCTGACACTCAAGACATAACAACTTAAGTTTTAAGTCTCTGCCGTGAATCATTAGGAATATCACTCCTCAACAAAACTGTAATATGCTTTTTAAGCACAGGAACAGTAAGAATTTATTTTGTCTTACTATGGCTCCCTAAAAAGTCTGAAAAATTGTAACTGAAAACTCCCTCAAAAAGTTTATCAGGCAAACAGCTCAAAAATTTTTGACTCAACTGGTTTAAATTTAGCCAAAGTGAAAGCAAGCAAAACTAGGCTTTTAGTACTCGCAGATTTTTGCTTTCTCAAGGGTCACTCTCAAAATGTCCAAAAGGTAACAGATTGAAACGTTTCAGTTCAGGTGACATAACCCTACAAATCAACAACTCCTTTCACCTTGCTGCTGTTTATGCAGGATTTACAATTTGATCCTGCTTTTTCTCATTTGTTTTCATGACAAGCACATACAAAATAAGAAAGAAGGGTTGTTATTTACAACCATTCTCATAATCACTTCCTCTCCTCGGGGAGCAGAGCTAACTTAGGAGAGCTGGGGGGCAGGAGGTATGACCAAGCTGGCAATCCTTGAAAGACAGGACTTTTTTGCTTGAAGGTGCCTCTGTTTTCATCAGCAAGAGCCATACATGCTTAAAACCTCACCTGGTGTGCATCTCCACAACTGCCACCATTTTGGCAGAACAAAGCTACGTAAGGTTACATCACACACAGACCCATGTGGAATGTGCAAAACCACATCCGATAGGCATGCTCCATTCAATTAGAGACAGCAGCCACAGCTATTTTTGCTCAACGCCCAGCAAGAAAAAGTAGTGCAGCACTGTACCAAAAGGGATTTCAGGTACTCAATGGCCAGAGCACTTACTCTGGGTACAGCAGGCTCAAGTTCTGGGTTCTTCTCTGCCTGTGGATACTCCACCCCGCCCACAAGAGTGACTGAACTCCCGTGGGGCATGGTCTGCTTCTCACTGAAACTGTCAAACTTTGGGGAATAGTAATCATTTGCAAAAATGGTCCAGTGAAGTACAGGGAAAGGAAAAAAAAATGGAGAAGGGAGTGGGAAATGAACATCAGGTGCTGTTATTAGCGAGTTCATCTAGGACAACAACAGTCATCTTGAATCTGGCTTCTGTTTCCAAGATCACTTATACATCCACCCAACAAAAGTTTTAATTTAACTGTCATCAGTTTTAAGAAAATTAAGCAGTGGGCATTCTTTGTTCTGCTCCTCACAACAAGTTCTGGCAGCCTACACCACTGTCAGAAACTAAGCACCATTAAGTTGATTTGGTTATTAGCACACCACTAATTATGTTTGGCAGTATTGCACTTTTTTTTTTTNGTGCCTCATCACCCTTATCGTGAAGAATTTCTTCCAAAGGTCTAGTCTAAATCTAACCCCTACCAATTTAAAGTCGTTCCCCTCGACCTATTACTACGTACTACTGAAAAAAAGTCCTTTCCCAGCTGTCTTGAAGGCCCCGTTCAGCTATGGAAAGGTTGCTACAAGGTCTCCCCTGTTCTTCATTCTGAACAACCCCAACTCTCTCAGCCTCTCCTCCTAGAAGAGGTGCTCCAGCCCTCTGATCATCTTCTTGTCCAGGTCTCCATGGATGACATCCTCTCCTTCTGGTGTGGCAACTGCACCACTCAGCTTGGTGTCATCTGCAAACCTGCTGAGGATGCTTTCGATCTCGCTGTCTATAACATTGATGAAGACACTAAACA
The DNA here is from genome assembly GCA_013389865.1 of Piaya cayana. NCBI lineage: Eukaryota > Metazoa > Chordata > Aves > Cuculiformes > Coccyzidae > Piaya > Piaya cayana. The sequence continues at coordinate 45,254 of WAAB01021380.1, forward strand.
GCACTGGTCGCATTACAGGCCCTTAAGGGACACTACTTACAAAATATGTTAGGAAATAGCTATGATAGCTTCAGTTTTTCATTCCTGATTCTGGAATCTTTTTCAAAGATGCCACCTTCCCAAGGTTCTCTCCTGCACATCTAACTCCTTGTCTATATTGCAGAGTACAAAAATACTCGTGCTTCAGCCCATTCCAACATATAGATAGCATTCCTTTATCTTTTCTTTCTAACACAGAGGATAAGATTGCATAAAAAAGAGGGATTTTTAATCAGTACAATGTCTTGAGATGGTTGGCTTTCTATGGATTTTCAGAAGTACAGACTGCCATAATTGGGATGATGGTCGGAAATCAGCACTCTGAAATTGATCAGAAATTGTACAGTGCTTTTAAGATGCCTCTTTTACTATCTCTTACATGTACAAATATACAAAAAAACATATTAAAATGTTCTAAAATAATCAACACTGCAAAAATGAGTCAAAAATTAAGGAACACCCATATTAAGACTTCAAATTTGCTAGAACTAAATAGAACACCTCTGACACTCAAGACATAACAACTTAAGTTTTAAGTCTCTGCCGTGAATCATTAGGAATATCACTCCTCAACAAAACTGTAATATGCTTTTTAAGCACAGGAACAGTAAGAATTTATTTTGTCTTACTATGGCTCCCTAAAAAGTCTGAAAAATTGTAACTGAAAACTCCCTCAAAAAGTTTATCAGGCAAACAGCTCAAAAATTTTTGACTCAACTGGTTTAAATTTAGCCAAAGTGAAAGCAAGCAAAACTAGGCTTTTAGTACTCGCAGATTTTTGCTTTCTCAAGGGTCACTCTCAAAATGTCCAAAAGGTAACAGATTGAAACGTTTCAGTTCAGGTGACATAACCCTACAAATCAACAACTCCTTTCACCTTGCTGCTGTTTATGCAGGATTTACAATTTGATCCTGCTTTTTCTCATTTGTTTTCATGACAAGCACATACAAAATAAGAAAGAAGGGTTGTTATTTACAACCATTCTCATAATCACTTCCTCTCCTCGGGGAGCAGAGCTAACTTAGGAGAGCTGGGGGGCAGGAGGTATGACCAAGCTGGCAATCCTTGAAAGACAGGACTTTTTTGCTTGAAGGTGCCTCTGTTTTCATCAGCAAGAGCCATACATGCTTAAAACCTCACCTGGTGTGCATCTCCACAACTGCCACCATTTTGGCAGAACAAAGCTACGTAAGGTTACATCACACACAGACCCATGTGGAATGTGCAAAACCACATCCGATAGGCATGCTCCATTCAATTAGAGACAGCAGCCACAGCTATTTTTGCTCAACGCCCAGCAAGAAAAAGTAGTGCAGCACTGTACCAAAAGGGATTTCAGGTACTCAATGGCCAGAGCACTTACTCTGGGTACAGCAGGCTCAAGTTCTGGGTTCTTCTCTGCCTGTGGATACTCCACCCCGCCCACAAGAGTGACTGAACTCCCGTGGGGCATGGTCTGCTTCTCACTGAAACTGTCAAACTTTGGGGAATAGTAATCATTTGCAAAAATGGTCCAGTGAAGTACAGGGAAAGGAAAAAAAAATGGAGAAGGGAGTGGGAAATGAACATCAGGTGCTGTTATTAGCGAGTTCATCTAGGACAACAACAGTCATCTTGAATCTGGCTTCTGTTTCCAAGATCACTTATACATCCACCCAACAAAAGTTTTAATTTAACTGTCATCAGTTTTAAGAAAATTAAGCAGTGGGCATTCTTTGTTCTGCTCCTCACAACAAGTTCTGGCAGCCTACACCACTGTCAGAAACTAAGCACCATTAAGTTGATTTGGTTATTAGCACACCACTAATTATGTTTGGCAGTATTGCACTTTTTTTTTTTCTACGTCTCACTGAAGAAAACAAGAAAGAGACTACTCATAATGTATGTAAAGTACTCCTTAAAAGTATTCCACATCACAAAGCAGTCTACTAAGCATTTAGATCCCAAATCTGACCCTTCTCTGAAAACAGAGACTATCTGTGCAAGTATTATATAAATCTACTACACAAAAGCAACTGAAAGAATCATAGAACAACCAGGTTGGAAGAGACCCACCNGAGAGCAATGAGGTCTCTCCTCAGCCTCCTCTTCTCCAGGCTAAACAACCCCAGCTCTCTCAGCCATTCCTCATAAGAAGTAACTGTATGAAACAGTCTCAAAGTATCCTCAACAAATCAAAAATTATTATTTATGGGGTTGTTCAAGTACTCAGAAACATATCCATAAACAGCTCTGATATCCTCTGACTTTAGCAATTTATATCATAGAGGTCAAAAGCCTTGTTTGTAGCCCTGTACCTGGCAAGCAAAAGTGCTACTTATCACTCCAGATGATTCCAGAAATAGGGTCTTTCCCATTGCTCCTCATTAGCAGAGGTTCTATGAATTGAAACAGATTTTTCTTTTTAGAGAGGAAAAAAAAGCTACAGGATGATCTAAAAAGCTTAAGCATTTCCTTTAGCAAAAAACCCCCAAAAACCAAACAAAAAACCAGCACCCCCCCCACCCCATAGTCTACGCAGACTAACCCAATTCTACACAGGAATGCATCTGTTTCATCATGAGAACCCCTGATAACATGAACTGAAAGCTTGCCAGCCACCTTAAGACACAGATGTTCTCGTACTGCAGTAATTCAATTCTAATACTCCATCCAATTTACAAAGTGGAGATGCATTACTTTTTTCATTCTGTGAAGAACGGTGGTGAAAGGGAAAAAATGAAGCCTTAATAAACTTAGCACTTTTGGACTCCAAACAAGTTTTACATACGCAGCAGTTGCTTTATAAAAGAAGAGGCACAGATCAAGAATTTGGAGAGATAAATATATTTCTGTTATCTTTGGATCTTACAAATAATTTTAAGTAATTGTTCTTTAAAATCCACTCAGCTTTTCTTAGTTCAAAAAGATATTTGCTAGGGGATTACCTATGCATATATAAAGAGTAAGTCTAGATCTTTACTTTCACATATGCTACATAGTCTACTTAAATAATGAAAAAGAAGAAACTACTTTGATTATGAACCCTTAACTACTTATAGACGTAGTAGTTTGGTTCAATTGCGAAAATACCACTTTTCCTTCATTAGATAAAATAAGCTTGAGAAATAACTTACATCTAAATACTGGCCTACTAACCAGTCTTCAGAATAACAAAATCTTTAAAAAATCATCTCAACAAATACTCCTAATTAGTTTTATAAAACCATATTCTGTATCATAGACATAAAAGGATGACCTTGCACTAACCTCGTCTCTAATCCCACCACCCGGTCTTAGCAGTATTTCTGCTATCACTGTAAAAGACTACAATGTAGAATGTGAACACTTCTATACAACTTTGAATCCACTGAAAACAAAACATTTATTAGTTCCTTAACCCCAAGGCAACATCAACCTGCTCCTCCATTAATCAGGATTTGGGATTTGCTATGGAAGTTGAGAGATTCAGGTTAAACTCATGTAATTTAATTTTGAAGACCTACATAAATCCTGAATACGTTCTTCCATAGGATATGTAGAAACAATTCTAAAATATCTGAGCTCTAGTCCTCAAAATAAGCTGTCCAAACTTTAAATGGGTAATAAAAGTGGGAAGAATGTGAGCAGCAAATCACAATATATGAATGTGCTGCTTATAATTGAGATTGATACAGTGAGGACACTTGCGTGACTTGGGAGAACAGGCAAAAACTCCTAGTTCAATATAATGAAACAGTCCAATGACATTTACAAAGAACATGTGTAGGGTTTTTTGAACAAACATTTGGTAAACAACAGAAGCACAGATCATTTCACACTAGGTGACTACTATGCAAACTCTTAAAAAACTAAGACAACATAATTAAAACTCAGTATTTTGACCTTACCTCACAAGGCAATTAAAAAATCTTGCAAGAGTTGCATTACACCACAAATTCATAGAAAATCAAATGTTAAAAACAGATTCATTTGAGACTGAATTAATAATGGAGGATTATAATTTAAACTGGGAACTTAATATGCACTGTGATAAAGAATTAGATACAGGTCGTTAGCATTCTCACTTGCAGTATCATACTAAAAAGTTCTGAATTTTACCTGAAAGTTGTAATTACTCACACAAGCAGCTACACATTAAACAGAGCAGAAGCACAGTAATATCTATAGAAAATCCTTTGCTGTAACATCAGATAACTAAGTACTGAAGAGAACCTTCAAAATCCTCAAACTATATAAAATATAATAAAATGCTACGTTAAAGCCAGACACCGTGATAATTTTTTTGACAGCTTAGTAACACTCTTTATGTTCATTGCCAGTAAGACCTAACAGCAATACTGAGATTTAATAATATGGTAAAACAGAATAAGACACTGTTGTACATCCGTGTAACTATGCATAGGAAAACAAAGATGAATAAGGAATAAGAAAAAAGGCAGTAGGGGCAGTAGAAGGAATGGAAGTATAAAGAGTCTCAAAGAACAAAAATGTGGACTTCTAGAGCTTTCATTTTATCATTTTGCTAATGTCTGTACGTCCCATTTCTACACCAAACAAATACCCTTAAAAAAAAAATGATTTCACTATAGAATCACAGAATGGTTTGGGTTGGAAGGGACCTAAATGGTCACCTAGTTCCACCCTCCTGCCACAGACAGAGACATCTCCCATATGCAAGTAAGAAGTATATCAAAGTGTGCCCTCAGGGCCTGACACGTTTTAAACAGAACCCAAAGGTGCTGTAGGTTGGATGGAAGCTGGGGAGGTGCTGGAGCCTGCCCTACTGACTCCCTCACTTTAGCCAGCCAGGCATGCCAGGGCCACAGGCTACTCAGTAAGTAAAGCACAACAAAACTAATCAAAACTACATCTTGGGTACAAGTAGTCCTCAAGAAAAAAAACAAAACAAAACAACAACCAAAAAAAACCCCAAAAGTAACCTGAAAATTCTTAGAAGAAGGTGTGAATATTTACCCATGCCAGTTCCAGCTGATGCAACCTCTCTGGAGAAGATTTCTACAGCTTCTTTTTGCTTATGGTGTACTGCAAGCCAAATAACAGCTTCCCGGGGATCCTGTTTCAAAAAAGTCAAAATTAGATTAGCCTTCAGGAACAGCTTTAGTTAAATTTACCAAACTGAAATCTAATGGAAATGTTTAGTACTCACTGCTACAAACTACAACTTTCAGTGACTTCTCATCCAGCATCACTATAATTTTCTGTTTCCATCACCTTTTTTATTTAACTACCACAAAATCAACTATTGGGTATTTCAGACTGCTAGGACACCATGCTTCTCCAGCATTCTCAAAGAATCAAATATTGTAACTAATGATACTTTATAAGAAACTTCACTCTTACTGGAACTCCCAAACTTTCCTTCTTAATTTTAATTGCACTGAGAATACTTCGGAGTCAAACAAGATCTTTATTTATCTAAGCATCAAGTAATAAGCAGATCTGCTCACAGAAAAGAATTCAAACCTAATCCTTGGGAGTTAAACGGGAGAACAGAAGTTGTAAAAGCCACCACATCGGCAGAGAAGTATACTTGTAAACCCAACAAGTATGACACACCCTACTCTATAGCGAACTAACACACTTGCTCTTGCAGATAAGTACTCTCTCCCTTGAGTCTGTAGTTCTCTAAACTCTTTCTACTGCTGAAAACTACTCTGTTGCTGTAATCAAGACATTGGCAAAAGCCTTAGAGTGAACATTAGGTCTCACTGAGGGCAAAGACTATTTATTCAAAAAATTGTACCCATTGGTACGAATCATCTTTGGTCTACCTTTGAATCTCTAAAAAATCCAACCCTGTTCAAAATACAAATCTGCCCCCAAGTGTCCCTTAATTGTCCTGAACTACAAGCATAATCATTTCAATCATAGCTATGAAATTGAACTATAGATGGTCTCAAAATATACTGGTCAGGAGGTTCTCAAACAGCTCTACTATTACTGTGGCACTCTGCAGCAAGATACTTGTCTCTGGTAATCAGCTTTTTTGTGAGCACCAAAAAAAGTTTCCAAAGGTTCTCTAGTAACTTTGTATTAATTTCTTTGCTTTCCTAAATCAAGGTAAAATTCAAAGAAGTTTGACTATGTTTATGTCTTTTTGATGTCAACAGGAAAGGATGTATTTCATGAAAGCATGAAAAGCAACAAAGTTTGCGGGGTTTTTAATTTTTTTCATTCGACAGAGCTCAGACGACTTCATAATTCTCTGAATGCCCTGCCTAAAGAAATCCTGCCATTTTGTCAGCTGTTCTATTAAAAGGATAGAAGAGTAAGGGAAAATTTAACATATACCTTCTTAGGATACTGAAAAGGACATTTTCCTGGAAGAAAGGAACAATTGGATTTTGGAAGATCTAAGCCCATCTGAATCTATGCTAGATGTTTGATATTCTAGGAAATGAATATACATGACCAAATAATATATTTTTAGTTTATTCCAACATATTTTATCACATATAATTCCTGAAGCATTTAATAGCTTCCCAATTATGCATAAAAATGCAAAGAATACTATTTTAAAATAACAGTGTAACAATTTTAACAGATTTTAGCAAAAAGTCTGTTTTTCTACAAATACAGAAACCATTGACACTTCTGGAAGCAGCAGAGATTAAATACACAGCAGACAGAAAGGATAGAGATGCTGTTAGAATTCAACAGCCCCAACTTCAAAATGTGGGGATTGACATGTGGAGCAGATGGGACATAGGATTTTTATGGTCAGATTAAAGAATGGAGCTATGACTCCTTAAAGGAGTCTTTGCCAGTCTGGCTTAAGAAAAAACAGCTCATCCTATCACTCCTACAGCAAAGTTTTTATGATTTAACACTGAAAAGACAGAGGAAATTCTCCTCATGCTAGCAGAATCTCACCTCTAATACACAAAACAGGAGAGAGAAGATAAACACCTTGAAGTCATTACATGCAGGCAGTTGTCAGATGAACTGAATTAAAGTTGCGATCAAACAAAACCTCATCTCATCCTTCTTGCTCTATGCTTTTTTACTTTCTACTCAAAAATGAATGTGTCCCTGATTTCAAGAACTAGAAGTCATGTCAAAATCAATTCTAACATGACTCAAAGCAATTTACAAACTTACACAGCTGGCAGTGGCTAGAGTATTATACCTAACCAACTATAAATTTACTCATTAGAGGTCTAGTGAATTTAACAGCATCATAACAAAACAAACTGTCTTTCCCCTCTTCCTTCAAATTTTAAAACTTGACTAAACATTTTTAACATAAACAAACAAAAAAAACCCCCAAAAAATCCTCTTTCCTCTTGAAAAATAAACTGAGAAACTGCCTGTCTTTTAACACATCTTATAACTCTAGCACTACTTCATTTAATTGCCCACACTTCTGTAAAGCTGCATTCTTTAAAAACATTGCATAAACCAGCAAGTTGAATATTAGCTTTTGAAACACTGATGCCTTGTACATTAGCATCATTTTCTTGTGTGTATACAGTACATTTTTCCCAAAAGCATTACCACTGAGCATGCCAACATTCAAAACCTCTCAAGTTGATTTTGGGAATTTAAGTAACTGGCAATGTAGGAACATGGATGTATTTCCTAGTAACAGCTGCTGAAATGGTGTTTATTATAAATGTTGTAATATACTGCATCAAGCATTCTAGCTACTATCATGCAGGAAGTCACACAAACTTGATTTACATTTTTATTAGTTTATCATCTTGATACCCATGTAGGCAAATCCTAAAATAAAAGGTTAGCAAAGCCAAGGTAGGAAAGGTTATATTTTTCCATCAGATTACGTATCATCAAAATGATAGAAATTTCCTTCTATGAATACAGAAACAGATGTCCTGATCAAGGTAACATAAATAAGAAAACAATCACCTTTTCAATTAAAAAGTTTCACCAGATTGTTATAAGATTGTTGTTACAAATAAAATATGCAGCCATATAACTGGATTTTTTTTTTTAAAGAATCAGTGTTTCCAAAGCTACCAAGAGATTCATTAAGTAACTACAAATAATAGTAGGGAATATTCTTGCATAAAAAATACTTAAGCATTCACATCTGATTCCTGGTTCCATGTCTTCAATATTTCATTTAAATTCTAGATTTACTTCCTTACCCACAGATGCAAGATATAATGGTCTACGAAAACAGTAAGCTGAATCCCATTAAATGGATGAATCCTATATTAAAGCTGGACATATACACTATTTTAAAGTAATTTATCTTAAAGTATCATAATTAAAACAAAAAATCAGCAAAACACATTATACTTTATCAAGTCTTAATTACAAGTTGTAAATTGGTTACCAAAGGGTTAGTAAAAAACTAGCGGACATAGCACGTATAGTGCTATTAGCAAACTAATACTAGTATAGCACTAGTGTTATCTAGTACTATTAGTAGATTCCTTTCACATGAAACACATCTAACATTTCTAAACCATGAACTCACTGATCCTATCACACTATCATAACTCCTTCACCCCCAACAGAAACAACAGAGTAGGAGATATTAAAACCCATTAGGGTTACTCAGTGCTGATTCAGGTCCCTTTCTTGCTCGTGCTGGGCTGCTGCTCACAAAGCAAGCTATCAGAGCGTCAGGCAACAACCATGTAAACACATAGAAAAGACTGAGAAAGGAAAGCAGGCAAGTATTTCTTGATTTCTCAGGGATACTTTGTGTTGTCAGGAATAGTCAACACTCCACAGAGTAGCTCAGACTACAGTATACAGGAATACATAAGCCTGGGATATACAGTGATTCCACAGTTGCAAAGGCAAACCTTTACACCCAGCTCAACTGACCTGTGTGAGAATTGGTTCAGCCAAACCAGACATGCACACTGAGCTCTAAATCTTGTTCAACTTATCCTGTCTTGGTATTCATACACATACTTACTTCCTCTCTTTAAATTTAGATAGAAGACTCGTCAAAGCAGGAACTGTTTCCTTGTGTGTTAATATACTGCCTAATACAATATAGCTCCATTTTGAGCTGTGTTACATGCAACCCAAATTACCACATGACTAACTGTACAGAAAGATGTGGTAGGAAAGGGCGTTTCAGAGACTACATTACTCCTACCATTACTCCCAACAGAGAGATGTTTTTTCTTAGGAATCTATGATTTGTATTTTAAATGGAAAAGCAAACCCCACTCTCCATCCCTATTTCTCAAGCTACCATGGCTGCTTTCCAGATGAAAGTTCCTCTGGCTAGTTTCTTCCAGACCACTGGAAGAACTGGGTGAAGGGGAAGGAAAACGCAGCAGTTTCCCATATTTCAGCCTTAAGTCTCATATCCTATTTAAGACATGTATAGGGAGAATGTATGATGGAGACCACACTCGATTTACTTTTAATATAAGATCTGGGAGTCGAGGTTGGAAATAGGGAAGATATTACAAATACTCAATTTCATCTGGAAAATTTATTTAATTTACTCTAAGTGAGGCAAATTGAAAAATAAGGTAAAAGAAACTATTTTCCAATTCATTATTCACTCTATACACTGACACAGAAAACTTTCTATGTAACAATTTAATTACATAACGTGTCACAATGCATAATGAAGTCTGTGTTCTGTTAATAACAAGACAAACAACATCTGGAACATCTGTTCTTATGTTTCAAAATTTTGATTCTGCAGTCTCAGTAATACACTTAACATTGCAGTGTTTACGGTCCTAAAAAGAAAAAGACCACATCATGAAGCTAGTTCAGCAGGAAGCAAATTCTGCTGCTGGGCAGAATGAAATTGAAGCTCAAGCACTAAAAGTAAGAGCTGCAGTTATAACTTGCCTATTTTCTAAGAACACTTACACTAAGAAGTTTGCTGCCTCTTTCCAAATCATGTTCTTGTTTCCTACACATGCAAATTGTCAGCTATTTTAACTGTCAGCACTCCTAAGATCAAACTCATAGCCAAGTTACCAAGTGTATCGTAAGTGTTTTGCAAGGCTGCCACTGACAAAGAAGAATTAGATGCTACTGTTTTGGAACAAACTAAACTGTCTAAATATTTAAAGTGCATGTAAGTGAGGAGAAGATTTACAGTCTTTTGTTTTTAAAGGACTTCTGTATTACAGATTAGGAAAACAGAACATGGTTATCACAGCTGCAGTGGCTACGGCCATAATGCATATTCTTACATATTTATTAAGTCACAAAATATGACACAGAATTATATAGCTGAAGCATGTTTCACAAATAGTACTCACAGATACTTTTAAAGTTGCACAGGCAACAATAATTCTGCCATTTCCTGACTCTACAATCTTTATAGTGTGGTATTTTAGAGTTATATCTAAAGCAATTTAACTCTACATCATAAGAGCTTTTATAAGAACCTTTTTAGGAGAAAAACATTAGAACAGACTACAACAATATTTTTGTAAGATTTCATATCAGTGCTTCTGGAAGACTCAATACGGTGAAGACCTTGTCAGTGTTAATTTTGTATACTAAGTAGTGACAGTGAATTCTTTGCAAGATGATGGGGTGAAATTCCGATGATGATAGTGACTTCCTTTAAAGTTGCAGAAAAGATAACAATATGGAGATTACAAGAGGTCAGCAAAAGTTTAAGAACACTCCACTGAATACTTACACCATCCATACTCCTTCTAGCATGAGGTCCATATGTATCTTCAGACCCCAAAACCTGTATGTTAACTGCAATGTAATCTTCATACCCAAGCTGACTGAAAATAAGTCGAGTCCTGCAACAGATAATACTTTTTATTAGCAAACTGCCTCAAAATTATTATCTGAAGTATCCCTGTGTGGTCCACAGGAGTTAGATCCATCATGTAAACTGGACTATGAATACTTTACACTAAACAAACATATCTGAATACTACAAATCAAGCTATGTCTGACAGGGAAGTTATGCCTCTGAATTTATCCCTAGGTTTACAAACTGAGCTGCTGTTTATTCATATCATTTGAAAGATGACAAAGACAAATCAAAGGATTTCAGCTCCTTACTTTTCTTTAAAATAAATGTCAGCTTGAAAGGTAGTTACAGTATGTGTAATCTTCCTGGTTTTCATGCCAGTAATTCATTTTTTAACTCTGTTTCTGCTATAAGGCATTATGAAGTATGAACAAGTACATTAAACTACCTCATTATGTCATGGGAACCTATGAAGAAAAATCAAACTGCAGAAGGAAATTTTATTCAAGTCTTAAAGGTATTTATTTGAGATTAATGAACATACGACTCAAATGCCAAAAAGTACGTATGGTTTTTAAAAAGAATATTTCTTCATTACTTGTTCCTTTCCAGTCTGACACTGAAATTCCTCAAACTCTTTCTATAAGGATATTTCCACCAACAGAACATTGTGTCAAGACTGCCAAGTTTGTCCAATCATGATTAATAATGAAGGTGAACATTACCTTCTTTTTACACACCATGAAAACACACATTGGTTTAAGAGACCCAGGAATTAACAGAGTTGTGAAAAATACTGAATTTGGATTAAATACTGTTTGCAACAAGTCTTTAAAAAATAAAAAGCCCAACTCTCAAGTATTAAAATTGAAAATAACTGCTATAGATTAAAAGTAAAATAATAATATGAAGTAAAAAAAAAATTAAGGTAAAAAAAGAAAAAAATAAGAGAAGTCAACTGTTAAGTGTAGTCCAACTTGTTAACATTTTGCAGATTGAAAAAATAAGTTGCATTCCGAAGCACCTAAACTGGTTTCCCAGTAATCTTGTTCTGGTATCCCTCTAGCTGTATAAAAGATTTTATCAGTTGAAATATTGGAATCATGCTAGTATGAGAAAAATATTCTGCATCAGTGGAACATTTTGAAGACACTGTTAATATATCATTACTGTTGTAAATATTAACACAGCACCTGCAAAACAAAGCAGTGTAGAAGACTTAAATACCAAATGCTGTTTTCTAATTTTTGTAAAGAGATGAAGGTGGTCCATGTACCACAAACAAGACCATCTTTATTCTGGTGACTATAGAAAAATAGATTCTTGATTTAAGGTACCTAAATTTGCAAACTGTGTCAGTAATAAGTTATTTTAAGTTATTTATCTACAAACATTACAGTTAGGGGTACTAGAGTTCAAAATATATTCTGTGGGTAATTTTTAGCACTTTCACATGTCTTGGTAATGCAACAGAGAACTATCAAAAATGAAAAGATACCAAAAACTATTCCAAAGAGACTTTTTCCACATACACAGACTGCCAAATCTCTCCTGCTTTCAAAGATGAATAAACAAATAAAGGAGAAGCATGCAGTAAAGAAGTGAAGGAAGTCGCATTACAAGCTGCCAAAACTGCATGTCTTAGGCTACCAACTAATTTGACCTGTACAATTGAAGCACCTTAAAATTTGTGTAGCTTATTCTGCACTTGCTGCCATTAGACTACTAGGCAGAATCTAATCTACACTGGATTGGAAGCTGGCTAGCTGAAAAATCATGTCCTTACAACACTCTCTTCAACAGGATTTGGCAGAAAGACTGAGCTTGAATATTCCCAAAAAGCTGTAGCTGCTATTAGGGCATTCTCTAACAGTGATCAGAATAGCTTAACTCTTACTGTATATCTGGGCTAACATGCACAAATCTTTTGAACGTGATGAATAAATGATTCCACACATTAAGCTGTTCAGGACCATGTTTGAGATAGAGAATATATGGATAGGCAATACTATATTGTGATTTTTAATGCACAGAAAAAGCCACAGCTGCTCCAGACATGCCTCATGGGCTAGAGGCCACTTATCAAACCTTTGGTAATCTTCCATCACTCCTCTACTAAGGATTACTTGGGATAGCATAGCAAGCAGGCCAAATTAATTTTCTAGTGGTCACAGAGGTAACAGTACCACAAATTGTTTCAGTGAGACAAAGACTGATGTAACTTGGTCGGAAAAGATGTCACAGAGCAAATATGAAAGGGAAAATAAAATACACTATTCTATTATCAAAATAATCACCTAGCTTCCAAAAAGATTGCTTTTAGTGGACTTCCAAGTCCCTGACTTTTTATGAGCTCCTGAAGGGCTTCTTCATTTGTTTTCTCAGTAGTTCTTGGACGTGTACACTTCTAGCATTCACACGACTCTGAAGAAAAGGATTCCATAGCTTAATTACATGTCCAATATCAGCCTAAGGATTACATATCGCACCTAGTGTGTCTCTTGATGGAAGTCACACAGCTCCTCCATCATCATAGTGCAGTACACTGGCACACAAACAATATGATAAAAGCCCACAGTAAATCCTGTATTTCTGATATGTCTCTTAGTGTACTTGCTGCATAAGTCTATAATAGGATGGGGGAAATTTTATATAAAACACAGCAGAGATACCCATCTTGTAACCAGAAAGACTGGGGCTATTGGAGTAAACGCTCACAATTAAGTGAGGATACAGAATTACATTTAAGAGGAATACCCCCCTCACCCAAATATACTGGCATGACAATACAGCTAAAGTTTTATGAAGCTGTCCTAGAACTGTAAAATTGTTCTAGCAAACAAAATAATTAGCCACATTTTACAAGGCACCAAGAAAAAAAAATTTAAACACAAACTTGGCAAACTTCCTACATTTCACAGCTCTAAGGTTTTGATAAAAAATGTTTTGTGAAAATGAGTGAAAAGTAATTTCACATGGCTTTCTTTCTGGCACCTGAGAATTTTAACCTGAATCACTGCTTTTCCCTTATTAAATTGGTTTTCTCTCTGGTATCCAGCCATTTTCAACAATATTTGAGAGGCTTCTCTCTGTCAAATGTAGCTAAAATACAGTTATAAGTTGAGAAAAGGTTTCCACACCAGGCTATTTCAGTCCTGAAAAGCCCTCCCAGTTATAATCTTTCTAGGGTTCTTAAGAGGTTTATATGGTTGTCATCAGGTGTCACAGTTGTTTTTGTCTCTGAAATATAAAAAAAAATCTAAAAGCTTTTCCAAGACTCAATAACCAACCTTTGCAAAATACTTTCTGCAGTGCGTTTTCCTTTTTGTGCTGCCTTTGGACCTCCCACTGGACAGACAGCAGTAGCTCTGAAGCCATCAAGGTAAGTGGCATTTACCTAATAATAAAGGCATTATGAAATTACATGGGATTCAGAACGGGTATTCTATAAATTGTTTTTGACAATCATTATCCACAGAACTATAAGCATCACGAAAATTTACTCCATTATCTAAAACTGAAAATTCTATTGCAGGAAGATTCAAATTTACAAACCTGAAGGCCTGAGTAATTTCTCATTGTCATCCTTAGTTTCTCATGTACTTTCTGTTTTGGTACATACAGCACATTATGAGCTGTTGAAAAGCTCAATAATCTACCCCAGCAAAACAGATTGGACATAAGTTTTCCAGAAACATTACTGTAAACGTGGAAAATTAAACACACCCTTAAAATGTTTCTAGCTTCTTGTAATGCCCATTCAGTCACTTCCTAGCCCAGTTGAACACACGAGATTCGTTTCCTAAAAATTACTTCTAAAACAGATGGGCAAAGCATTTGTCCATTTATCACTGACAGCCAATTTAGCAATTCTAAAAAAAAAAAGAAATATTTCACAGGAAGTCTAACTTGTATAATTTAGAATATCATCACACTGTTAAATATAAAAAACAAATTAAAAAAATTCTGAAACAATGCATTTCAAAAGTCTCACTTAACACATAACAAACAAATAAGAAATAAATTAAAACTTATTTTACTGCTATGTAGAAAAAAAAAGATCAACTCTTTCATTTTCCTTTTCATGGTTCTTATCCCTTTTCATGGTTCATCAACTGAAAACCTTAAGTCTCAGTTATTTCCTTTATATATTTGAAGCATGGCAATGTAAAGTCAAGAACAAAAACTGCAGGAGAATGAGATTGCTGAACAGAATGGTTGCTGAAAGTTGCTGAGAAGCAGCAAAACATTCCATTCAAAGCCCACACTCAGACCAAGGATGAAAAAATACTTCCTGTTTCATACATTCAGTAGCTTTTACATTTGCCAGTATCAAACGTGACTATTTGCTAAAGGAAAAATAAGAGTATTAGCATAGCTATAATTTGATTGATGGAATTTGATGTTTTACTCACAAGTATTCTAGGTCATTTTCAGGAATTACTTCTAAAGTGACTTTTCTGTCAGTGACACACTGACATTAAGAAATATGCTTATCATTTATGTTTTAAGACTCTTTTGTTGTTGTTCCAAACATGACAAAAACATATTTTCAGAATAAAAAGACAGTTGTTCTCAGGTGGAGGTAACAGACAAACCACAGAGAAAAAAGAAATTCCTGGTTCTAGCACTGTGCAACTTAAACTCTTGAACTAATAATTAAAATCCCAAGGAAACGCAAAAAGCTGACAAGCCAATATTGCACTGAAATTGTAGGTTGCCTAACAACAGGGAGGAAAAAAAAGCTTCATTATTATATTAGCTGAAAGTTTAGAAAAATTCATGTTCAGATTACACTCCCACAATACTTTTAAAGTATCAAACACCTTTTTTCATAAAGCTGATATAAACTTGATTACTAGAAAGCTGACATAGTGAAAAACTAAACAAGGGTATGAGAAAAGTGACCTATGGTATACTACTCATTACTGTAAACACTGTGTGAGCACACTTCAATCACAGAATCTTTAGAGAGGTCTTCCAGTCTGAATTAGTAACTCACAAAACCCAAAACTGCTTTGGTGATAATACTATTTATCTTTGAAATACTGTGTGTTTTAAAAAAATGTAACATTACCTTACATAAAACTGGCTTTAGAAGTGTTAGATATACTTTAAAAATGCATTAAAATATTTCAAAGAAAAATTATGCTTGGACACATATTATATCATTTAAACAGAGATATCAGTTCAATTCCCTGCTTAGGTTAACTCACTTTTGATATGGCTGTGCTGAGCATTTAATTTCTGATCTCAACTTTGCTTCTGTTTTGCCACTAGTTTAAATAAGAAAAAGATCCAGTCCTACCGCTGCTTCACCAGAACCTTAGCATCCATTCAGGAAATGGAGAGCACTAGAAGACTATAGTAACAAACACAAACCACCACAAATTTACTAGAAGTGCTGGTTTTTTTCAACAGAATATTTCAGGAGACTATCAGTCTCATTCTTAGTTGCTCTCTTAACAGAAGTAGTTACTCATTACTTACCTTTTGAAAATTACCTCACAGGTAAATTTCACAATGAAATAAACCAAAATTAACACACCAGTATAAAAATCAACACATACAAAACTGTTAATGGGCTCATATGTTTTAAAAATTATTATTATTACAATTAAAGAACCATCCCATCCTCCTCTGGAGTTTTGTGGACAAGCCTGTTATACAAATTAATATGGTTTTAGGTAGGTTTGTCTTTTTTTTCTTTTCCTCCTCTTTCTTTTACTCTTAGGGCAGGGAGGATGAGAACTCTAAGCTGTAACAGCTTTTGGCAGAAAATATTTAGTATTTTCTCCAAAATAAAAAGTTTTGTAAATCAAAAATACCTTACATGCCTCAGAAAGAAACAATACCTTATAAAACGCTGAAGGAGGTGATCCTTTTGCTCCTTTAACTTTCACTGCCCCACCATCAAAACCTATAGAAGTAAAAAATCAATATTTAAGCTTCTTCAATATAATTTCAAAGACACTCTTTTGTGATATATAAAATCAAATGCACTTAATTAAAAAGCAAATCATTGACAGCTGCACTGCCACAGAAGACAGTACCTTTCACAAACAGCCCTCTTTGCCTTAGAAACACCAACAACAAATTGGTGACTAAATTTATTACTTCAATGAGCCTTTTAACAGAATTTAAAAAAATACTTAATAAGAAAAGCATTCTTAGGACCTCAGACCCAATAGTTATTTTCCACCTAGTAGCCAGCTACTGCATACACACACAGGCTGGAGTGGACTGCAGCCCTTCACTTGATAAAGGAAACAAGGAAGATGAGAAATCAGTGAGAGCTGATTTGTTGGTAGGTTAGTAAGTGAAGGATAAGCTTTAGGCTTCTTGTCAATAACAGAAAGATACTAGTCCAAATGTATGTTCCAGTGCAACTCCCACTATTAGGTATTAGGACTATTAATGCCAAAAATAAACTGGAGCAAATTACTTCCATGGCATCAGGTTCAAGCTCAATCTGGAAAAAATAACTACGTGCAACTCCTTGAAAGTTAGCAGTGCATCACCAGCACCTCATATCATCAGTCAGAATTATACTGTAGCTCACTTGTACCTAACCTGTGCTTGCAAATATTTAGGAAGCAGTTCAAAACCTAACACAAATACTCTGAAGAGACCAAATCAGAACATATCTGAAAAAGTGAACGTGACTAGCAGAAATTCTACAGGTCACTGAAAAAACATCATCACTCTCTCTGCAAAATTGATATAATGTTATTTTAACGCTCTCAATGCAAAACAACACCCTACAATCAGGGTAAAGATGTGGAAGCATTTCATGTTCCAGATGAATGAGTAATACAAACTAAAAACTCCACAAAACAAAATGCATAGCATCCATTGACAAAAACAAAACAGAAGCAACTCTTAGTTCAAATGCTGCAAGTAATCCAGCACAACAATAAAACTGGCAATGTAAACAGCAAAAATAGATAGCTGGCCTGTTTTTACTGGTGTACGTGTCAAAGCACTTAGAACTAAAAATATTTAAGAAATCTGCCCATTTTCCATCTGCTATATTTCTAAAAGGGCCAACTGAAAGTTCATGTGAAAGTTCATTTTAAGTTCAAACATGTCATATTGGGTCATTTGTAAGCTAAAAGTTCATAGGAAGGTTAGGGTTTCTTTTCTTTTTTTGGGACAAAAAACCACAAAAAACCTAGTGGCTAAAAGCAGCAAGCTGGCCTTTTCAGACTGCCATTTGGTTATGCTACATGAGTAGAAGGTTCACTGTACAATGTTATGGTACTTTCATTATTGAAGCAAAATATTTTCAATGCTACAGTGCTTTGAGTTTTATCACAGAAAGTCTTTAATTGAAGATTTCAGTTGTTCTAAGTTTTATAGAGACATTCAGTATACAGTCACAGATAAGTTCCATCAGAATGAGAAAGGATATATAATACAGATGCAGTAAAAAATGAACATCAAATGACTGTAGCTTAACATCTTTTTCAATCTGCCTTATCCAACGTACAGATCTTCAAATACATTAAGTCTGGGGTTTTTTGTTTGTTTTGCTTTTAAAGCTAAATTCAGAACATACGTTATACCACTTTTATAGTTTACTGGCTGTTCAGAGTTTTGAGGATAGCAAACGGACAGAGTAGTAGTTTAAAAAAAAAAATCACTGAAATCATAGTGAAGTTGTCTCAATGCTGCCCTCAAAGAATAGATAGTTTAAAGACATACATCTCTTAACATATAAGAGGACTAACCTGGAATTTCAGTGATGGAAACTTCAGAAAAGTCACATGTGACATCCGGTAAAAGATAGCGCTGAGGATTGCCCAATTCATACACCAACTGTTCAGCTACAGTGCCAAAAGAGATTAGTCCCCCCGTGTCAGGTGGTTTGGAAAGAATAAAGTCTCCATCAGAGGAACATTCTACAATGGGAAAGCCTATGTTGTGCCTAGAACATGAAAAACATTAAGAAAAACCTATAAATATGAAGGGAAATAGAAAAGAAAAATGAGTAACAACATACCAGAATTTTATGGTAATGACTAATTAACGAAAACTGATTAAGAGTTCTAACCTATACGGCTGTTTCTGTAGAAACATACACAAGAAAAGGCAGTGAACAAACTTCTTTACTACAATAATAAGACAATGCATTTTATTGCCTGACAAAGGGGTGCAGATATAACAACACATACCAACAATGAACAGATAGAAGTGGAGAAGGGAGTGGTGAAGGACACTAAGATAAATAGTTAAAGCAAAAAGAAACCAAAGGAATTAAAAGTCTATGATTAAACAGAATCAAAGCTATGACTGCTAATTCTAGCCTAGTTTGGCAAACAGCAGCACACACAGCATGAAGGCAAAGACATATAAATGCACCCTGCCCTCTGGATTTGTAAAAAGGCAGTTTAAGCAGGAAGAACAGACTCTGCTGGAAGAGATGAGATAAAGGAAAGTAGGAGACAGGAATGATCATACCTATTAATGTTAAATTCACATGTTAACAATAAATTATACACAGAAAAATTATAATTAGAAAACAGAAAGATTCATGAAAGTTAAGATTGTCAGCCGAGAACAAAAATAAAAGACTGAATGAACAGAAAATTAGGAGGCATATCAAAAAGAAGAGCAATAGAACAGAAAATTATAGTCATGTTTGTAAATTGAAAATAATCCTCACACTGTTACAAGAGCAATATACAGGAAGTGGTCAAGTAACTCGTAGTAAGAGAAACACACTGGGCATTACAGCAGCACAGCAGAATTTTCAGGGTTATATGGGTAAGACTCAGATATCTACTTTCCTGGTTAAAAGGCTTATATTTTATTTACAGAGAACTTAAGCAAAAGTGATGACTGAAAAAGAAATTTTAAAAAAAAAATCAGAAGTACCAGAAAATTAATATAGAGCTTTAATATTCTTCTTAAAAAGTTCCCTGGCTCACTCCGTTTTCACAGGAAGTTGGAAATTTTTGCAAGTGAAGTGTCCCAGAGACAAAGAGAACACAAAATGAAGAGTTTAGGAGAGAGCATAAAATGAGGAGTTAAGGAGAAAAAGCCCCTTGTGCAAAACCAAAACTGACCTAAAAAGGTCCTAATAATGAAAGGTGGTGAACATCACCATTCTCATTAAAGTCAGTGATATTCAGATACTTTGTACATCCTTAAAATCAGTCCATACTCAATATTAATTATTTTCGGGTGCTAGTGGGAACAATGCACTGAACATACAACTAAACTGGTTATCAGCAAAGGTTAGATGAACCTAGTTTCTGTAACATAAATCCAAAAAGTTTTGAAGGAAATAAGCAAAGAAACCAGTGAACTCTTAAGTGACATTTGTGAAAGTTCATGGGAGTTTCAACAGATTCCTTATCATTGGGAAGCTTCAAACATAACCCTGTTATTTAAAAAAAGGATTAAGAGACAAGCTCTGGTACCAGAGATCAGCAACTTTAATACAGACAGCATAAAAACTTGGAAAGCAGGATAGCTGGAGGACACCTAGGAATCCCACAACAAATCGGTTAAGATTATAATTCATTACACTAGTCTTTAAAATTATTTAAACTACTCAGTAGATAAAGGGAAATGAAAAAAGCCACCCCAGTGATTTGAATGGAATAAACTATTTTTCATAGAAGTTATTCTCAACTTTAAAAGGAAGAAGAGAGAAAAGACAGTTGCAAGAAGCATGTAGCATTCAACATTTTAAAGTGAGACTCAGGAAAAAACTTCTCAGTTCTTGGTCTTGAACACTATTGTAGGGTAACAAACATCTAACATATGTAATCAACCCATTTTTACACATAAGGGAACAGATACAGGAAGCATCGTGATTTACCCAGTGTGACATGGCAGTATCAGTGACTAAATATGGCTAGATCTAATAAACTTTTACGCTCCTGGTGCCATGCTTGTGTGCTTTAACACTACAGTTGATGTGTCTTAGCTATCTGCAATAGCACTAGGTGCCTTGCTAGCAGGCTTAACACAGCTTATTTGAATCACCTACCCAAAAGTGAAATCACTTCCACCATGACAGATTTCCCAGTGCAGTCTATCTCACCACAGTGACAGTGTCCTTGCTGCACCCTGCTGGAATCTAAGTCATCAGCATATGCAACTCTTAAAAAATTCCTGCACCCACTCCCCAGCCATCTTTGTTTTGAAGGATGAAGAGGTGAACTGCAGACACTAAACCTCCTACTCTGAACCACTGAGTCTACTAACATCAATTAAACTATAGTTTACTCAAACTCCACACTCAAAAGACCCAAACCATTAAAAAGAAAGAACAACAACATAGTGAGACAAAAAGAAAAACTGAACCCCCTAAAATGGTTAAAAATCTGGCAAGTACCTAACTCACTAAAAGCAGAGCAACCATGGAAGACAGGAGATAAACAAAATCCACTATTATTCAGGTCCTTTAGTATGCAAGAGGACAGACAGATTGGGATTTTCTTGTTGTTTTTATAAAATCATAGGGTCACCAGCTTGGAAAAGACCCACTAGATCATTGAATCCAACCATTGCCATCAAACACTAATCCATGTCCCTTAGCACCTCGTACACCTGTCCCTTAAAACACCTCCAGGGAAGGTGAATCAACCACCTCCCTGGGAAGACCGTTCCAAGGCCCAATAACCCTTTCTGTGATATTTTTTTTTCCTAATGTTCAGCCTAAACCTCCCTTGGTGGAGTCTGAGGCCATTCCCTCTCGTCCTGTCCCCTGTCGCTTGGGAGAAGAGGACAGCTCCCTCCTCTCCACAACTTCCTTTTAGGTAGTTGTAAAGAGCAATGAGGTCTCCCCTCAGCCTCCTCTTCTCCAGGCTAAACAATGCCAGCTCTCTCAGTCATCACAGTCAGAGGATCTTTATGGTGGCATTTTTTAATCTGCCAGAATCACTGGAAGGAGACCACACAGGGACAAATTTATTTCCTGGAAGAACTTCTAAACGGTCTCCAAGGTTGAGTCATATTTGTTATATTAAAAAGAGATTCGGCTCTTACCACTTGCAGTAACGAGTTAGCCCAAAGCTTATAATAAAGCTGTATGAAGAAGGGAAGACATTCTAACACACATAATAGGACCAAACAAAAAACATATCAAAAACACACATGCATCTCTCCTCCACCCATCCCCCTTCCCCAAAAAACAAACCAAAAACCCATAAAAACCCCAGGAAAGACAAAAGTCTTCCTAGGAAAGGCATGATGACACTGGACACTAGCATGTCCTCATATGAGAAGGATTTTTAATTGTATTTGAACTATTCTATGACCCAGAAGGTCAACAGAAAGAACACCACAATCAGAGACTTACTCTTTGATCATCACTTTCATTGTTACTCTGTTTCAAGAGTTAGTGATGGTAAGAAGGAAGACTTTCTGCTTTTGTGAAAGATAAGCGGGAAGGATGTTTCCCCCTCAAGGTCCAACATCTCCCAATGAACATGCTCAGAGAGTTGCAGAAGATGCGTGTTCTCCACGGTCATGCAATTTCCAAAAAATTCCATCACTGTCGCTCAATTCAAAACATACAGACACAAAAAATTGAGCAAGAAGCCCCTGCACCCCATCTGTACTGAAAAAAGTCAATGACCACAAAACCACGTACACCCTACACTACCTTGTAGTGAATGCCAATAATAACCTACATTAATATATGCATGCTTAGGAGAAAATGTATATTGCTAAAAAACATTACTTAAAATTAATTTTCAGTTTGGAAGCAAACTATGACATGATTCAGTCACGTGACAGTTAATTAAAGCTGGTGTTAGAGCTCACTAGCAGAAATAGCTACTTGGATGGGGTATTCTACCACACATCACAGGTAGTATGATCACACCATCACCTTGATCAGCACTTCTATTGAAGTAACTCTTTGTCAGATTCACTAGCAGGTTTTGCTGACTACACACCATACAATATCCACTCTGTAACATGCCAACTTTACGCTGGCTGTAACCCACAGCCAAGTTGTAATTTTGTACAGCGTAACTGGGGAGTTAAACCACTAAATTCTGAACTTCAGCAGCAACTACAGTCATGGCATTCAAAGTGGCACAGGGGCAAAGCAGCACGCAATAAAAGAACTGCATCAGTATAGTAATAAAATCCTCTAGTAAGATGGAGCAATGTAAACTATTCTGAAAGGAAACTATTAAAATTAATTATAATCAAATTAATTGATCATGTAGTTAGTAAAATACAATACTACAGATGAAAATACTACTTTTAAAACATTTTTAGTGGTTCTTTCAACACAAAGTTAAAACAAATAAGTTAACAACAGGAGATGGCAGCTAGCGCTCTTTTTATCCAAAATGTCTGGTTTGGGTTGTGTGTTTGGTATTTAACAATAAATAAATTAGATGCACTTGTAAACCATAGCACTGAATAAATTCAAGCTCAGATTAAACCTCAGAAACCCCCTCGAAGATGAGGCAAGATGAGAAGTTAACAGTTAAAGCAGGTCCTCACCAAGGACAGCACAGGAGCAACAAAGTTCCAAAACTGGTTTTAGTGCTGAAGCCAGCTTCTCATCAAGCACCTATGGCTGCTGTCCTACTCTTAATAGGAATCAAGGCTCTGAAACTGAGTCTCCTATCACTTCTCTGCCAGTGAACAACTTATTCCTGGATTTATCTTTCCCATGTAAAATGCTCTTTTTCCTTCAGTTTCAGCTCTCAGAAATGTTACAGTTTACAAGTGTGTGGTAACATGAACCCTCTGAGGAGGGATCTCCTCTCTTCCTCTGTTCTGGTACAATACACTATTTAACCTCTTGTGCAGTTTCTTTGGCTAAGTATCGTACATCTTTTGCATTACAAAAAAAAAAAAAGAGTACAAATCCATGATCAGTACTGGGTCCTGCTCGGAACAGAGAGAAAGACACTGTCTGAGATGAAACAGATATTTCTTCCCTCATAAGGAGCTAGACACCTAAAGTACCTCATTCTGGCCACTTCAGGTTGACAAAAGATGGGACAGTTTGTGTAGTACGTGTACTGACAAGGGAAGATGCTCTAAGAAAGAAAACAAAAAAGCCACAGCAATACATGTGACATAGAAGTTTGTGGTATGATTTCATACCTCTACAGCTAATGCAGTTTCTTGGGATGCAACAGAACAAATGCCATACTGGGAAGAGCTCTAAACCAAGGTTCTCAACTTCTGGGGCACGTAATTTAATTGCAATGCTGTTACACAAAAGCAGAAACAGCTACAACCGTTAACAGTGTTTTTACAACTAATTCAAAACTGCTAACATGTAAGGCAAGAGCTTACATGCAATGTCTATGCATCTCTTTACACATACGAACCAACATGTTTTCAAACTTCTCCAATTCCAATTTAAGCAAAATTTATTGATTCTATCACTTATCTCCTCTGACTAGGACATTTGCATGGTATGCAAACTCTTAATGCCTAGACAATTTCAAGCCAATCAGACAGGCTGCATGGAATAGCTGGTGCTATAGAGAGAATGGCATTCCACATTGTTTAATTAGGGACTTGAACAGAATCCAGCATGAGAGTTCCAATCAGCAATCTGGAATCTGGATCCAGCCCTTAAGAGACTACAACTATTGACTTACCCTTTTGGTCATCCCAGGTCAGAGGATTATGCAGACTCAACCTTGTACACTCTTGTCTTAGGGCAAAATGTCAGTGTTTATCATCTCCTCAAAATGATTACTCTACTGATCAGCATTAGTTTATTCTCCCCTGCATTTCAAAACAAAACAAAACAATGTACTAACAATCACCCACTGGCACTAAATAATGGCAAGAGACACAATGTCTGGTGTTAAATGGAAATTAAACACAGCACTGCACATTATCAGTATTGTTTTGGCATCATACTTCATTTAGACACATCATGTGAATTCCCTATTGAGTGCTGCGCATTAGATATTGAGGAGGTAGTAGTGATGTATTATCACTTCTTCTGACAATCTGCTGACATATTTTACTACACAAATAACAGAAAAGGAATAAGTGATTTTTTTTTATAACATTTACTTAAAATCAGTCATTTCAGACTGCTCACTAGTCTTCCATAAACTGTGAACTAATGGTTTCTTACATTCTCTCTGCTAAACATCCAAGAACCCACACAAACAGCAACCCTCTCACTGAAAATGTAAAAGCCATTTATACCCTCTACCTGTCTGCCTGTTTTCACAAAAACTGGACAAAACTTTACAGCTTCAAGAGTCCTGTGTTTCAGTCAAATACATTACAGAGATACACCCAACAATTAAAGAAATCTCTGTGTCTTAAGTCAGCAGAAAGAAATTAACTAAGTCAAGCTTTTATCAACTAAAGTTGGAACATGCATGTTACTTGGTAAAGTAAGTTTTTAATGTAAAATGAACAACAAAAACCTTAGTTTTTAAGAGCTAAATATTCAATTGCCACAATACACCCACATGAACATTCCTGAGATTTAAAGCAGCCTTCTGCAGCAGAATTGAGATCACAGAAGTGGTCTACATCAACTATTTCAATAATTTTAAAAAAAAATACCCAACCAACTAAAAACTATGTTGGATGAATAAAGTGCCTCAATACTCATAGACAAGATAATAAACACATGGAATGGGAGCTCTGACTCTGACTTGCCTGGCTTTACTTAGTTTAATTTAAAGTGTTCTTGTTTACATAGTTAATTATTTTTGCTTATGCATAAGCTACAGTCAGATATGGTTTATAAGTCTAAAATTTGATAAATTCTTCTTTTTTCTGTTTACAAGTTAGAGAACTCATAGCTAACCGTTCTTCTTAGCAGTACACTTACACGTTTTTCAGCAGCCAAAGACAGAACAGCAACGTGGACTACGTTAGGGAGGAAAAAGAATCCTAAAGCCAGTCAAGAAATGACCTGAGAGCGACCCTCTGCAGTAAGACGTGAGGAAAAGAGAGACGTTGCCCTCTAGTGTTTACTCACCAGAGAGCAGCGTTAAATGCAGTGAAAAGTTTTCTTGAGCTCTAGCATAACGGTCCAGTAAATGTTTGCAAAGCTGGATGGTAAGTGGTCTGGGCTGCATGAACACACTCACGACAGTGAGGAATTTGTATGTGAAAGGCACCTTAATGACACACGCAGAGATTCTTCCTCCCACATTTATGGACTTTGTTGGGATGATTTGGATTTCACATTATGCATCAAAGACACTTTGACTTATTGAGATCTAAATTACACATGCTTACTTTCAAAAGATTGCTGGAGACACAGCTTTTCCTAAACAAGGAAGAAATCACTAATACGCTACAGTCAAGTAGCAAACTCTGCCACAGCGCTGTTGACCTACTGCCAATAAGTAATGTTGGTGGCAGCAGGTACTGCATGTTTTGGTCACTATTGAAACTATGAATTATCGTATTACCATTGTGTGTTACAACACAATGTATTACCTACATACATTCAAAACTGATTCAGACTATCTAAATAACAAAAATACCACCCCACCAAGTTTCTTTAACTTAAGGAGTCAAGAAATTAAGTAAATGCATTTTTCTGCAGCCCAAAAGTTTTCATAGTATTTCCCCTTCATGCATTTGGGCCTTAGTATAGTAAACAACTAGTTATTGGAGGGGAGGAGAAGGAAATGGGAAGCAGCAAAGCCCTCTAACAAACTTCCTCCCCTCCCTCATTGTCTACCTCTCCAAATATGACATTAAAGGTCACAAGTTATTTTGGTTTTGACTAGTTTCAGGATTTTATCATACAGGATGACTTGTAACATGTTTTATTTCAAGAATTTCATTAACTAAATGCCTAAGATTTTTTTGAATTTGCAAACAAAAACACTAGTTTCAAAGTACTATAATTTTTTAGTAGATTCAACATGAAGGTTGTTACTGTTATTCTAGCACTGATAAAATCACGCATTGTTCAGAAGTATGCATTGATGGCATACGTACATACATATATATATATGATTGACAGGGTCAAGGTAACAGAGCAGTACTGGGTGCTAACCTTTTATATCCTTTAGAAGCAATTCAAGTCACTACTAGTCAGCTCTAAGCCACAAAACTACTATAATTTTAGAGACAGTTATATGTTTTTTACATATACAGACACACGAGTATTGGCTAAACGTATACAATGTACCTATACTTGTCTGTAAAATTAGCTACTCCCACTACAGTAGTTCATAGCTTATTATACTGAAGCTTCCTTGAGACAGATTGCCATTTCTCACAGAAAAAAAATCCTTAAAAATAAAGGACTACCAAGCATTTTAATAAGAAAACTAGCATTCAGTTTTTTCTTTCATTCTTTTACAAAGCAAGGTCTTTTAGAGTAAGAGTTTCAGATTATAAAAAGTTTCATGACACAGCATAACAAAATCATTAGGAGACAAATCAAAATAGGAATAAGATTAGCATTTACAAATTTCCAAATTGAACAGAGTGTGTCATTACTATAAATCCTCTGATTTGATCCCCCATTAAACACAACAGTGAAGAGCGAATGCAGTTTCTTCAGGGCTAGTAGCCTTTCAATGGGCAAACAGAAGTACCTAACCATGTTTCTCTCAATGCCACACATGCCTTCACTTGTAAACACCAATGTTGAGGAACTCGGAAAAGTACAATACATCTTTCAGAATCATGCTGTGAATCAGCAACAGCCACTACAGGTAGAAGAAAAAAGTTTGGCAGCCATTAGGTAAGTACCTCAGGGGCACTGCTCTTCAGCTTGCAGGGCACAAGTGTTCTGCTGGCTTGTCCACCTCGGCTACAGGCTGCTCCCAGTGGCCTCCTTCCCAGGGTCAACTTGGGGGCAAGAACACACCTGATGAAAGCCACCCTTCTCCTCCATCTTTGCCACCAGTCTTCAGCCCTTTCTTCCATCACATAAAGGAAGCACTGCTTTTCTCATGACATGGCACAGCACAAGATACCTCCCTCTCATCCCAAGGAAAACAGGAATAAACTGCAAGCATCACTCATCCTAGACAAAACACATTCCCTACATTTAAACTGGAAACTGGTCAAAAGCAGGCTACATTAGTCCTTCCTTGTGGTACTTCTCTGCAGGCAGAAAGACTTCCCTAGGTGGAAGTCTAAATCAGCAGGGCTGAACACAAGATCATAGAATGGCTTAGGTTGGAAGAGACTTTAAAGATCACCTAGTTCTAACCCTCGCATGCATCCTGCACACCTTGCACACTGAATCATAAGAATGGTTTGTGTTGGAAGAGACCATAAAAATCATGCACTTCCACATACATACAAGATACACATATACATTTTTGACAGGACTGACAGCTCAATACATTCATGGAGATCAGCTCATACAGTAGGAGAGGACTTTGGCACACATTCATCCTTATCAAAGTAAATTACATAAAATTTATGAGTGAAATGTTGGCCACTCTGATCTAACTAAAGACTGATGAAATAATATCCAAAATACACATACTGTCTTTTCCATTACAATCATACATGCAAACCAATAACAAAGCTTTAAAAACATCAGATGATAAAAGAGGAAGGGAAAAAAGTCAATTTCTTTTTTTTTCAAATAATCTGCTTCTTAAGTTAACAAAGAAACTCCCTAGTTTACCAGGAAGGAAAATTGCAAAAGGGAGAATAGGGCTGCAGAAGAGTAACATTAAGGTGGAAAAGTATCAAGCAGCCCATACTGCATTTCCCAAAAGAATAAAGTACAAACAGTTGTCAGGACAGAGACATAGCAGGAAACCTCATCTTGAGTCCACTACAAACATACACGCTGATGTCATGGTCAACTTACCAGTCTGGTACTGCATGCCAGTCAGTGAATATTCCACCTGTACATTGAGCACCGCATTCAATGAGATGACCTGCAAGGCTGGAGAAGTGGCATTCAATTAAATAAATATTCTGTAAAATCAAGTTCCACAAACAAAACTTTAAAATACCATAATACAACGGAAATAAAGCTAAATAAAAGAACATGATTTTTTTTTTCCCCATAGGCATCCAACATATTTATAAACTACACACCAAACATAAAGGAAGATTCTTAAATATGAATGTAGTAAGAGCTGAAAGAAGTAACTTTTACAGAAAGAGTGAAAAGAATTTCCTGAAAAAAAAATTAACACCTAAAAGGTTATCTGACAACAAAACACAAGTTTCATTGCCTGATTCAAGAAGTCTCAATCCAAATTCAGTACCTTAGCAGTCTGTATTTTGTGTAATTAAATATGAAAAAAAATTCTAAATATAGAGTTAGAAGATCTCACTTCCAATGTGAAGGACAGAATGTATTATGATGATGTACTATGATTTTTCAAATCTTTGATTGCAGCAGTCCGTGAACACTCAGAACTAAGGGGAAAATCTTCATCTCTCCATCCTTCCAAATTCAGTGGAGCCACAGCTGCTCTCCACATTTATTCTCAAGCAACACAAGGACCAAGCATACTACTATTAGGTGTTCTGGGGTGACCTAAGTAGTCACTCACTTTTATGGACTTCAACACAGTCAGATTATGCAGGAAGTTAATTCAGACAACAGAATTTCGACCTATACTTTCTGCAACACATTCCTAACCTCAGGACTTATAACTAGGGTTTTCAAACAGAGTACTGACACTGAGCTTCCGGAAAGCCATTCAAGAATGCTAACTTCTGACTGAATCTCTTTCTGTGCACTTTTGAGGATAAGACATGATACAGCTCAAATATCAACAGTGAGACAAACAGAAAAAGCTGGAAATCACTGGTCTGTACTTCAAAGATTTCACTCTTGACACAAAGTAGACAGGAAGAGAAAGTTAAGCTGTCAAATGTTGGATGGCCGAGCCCAAAGAGTGGCGTCAAATGGAGTTAAATCCAGCTGGAGGCCAGTCACAAGTGGGGTCCCCCAGGGCTCAGTGCTGGGTCCAGCCCTGTTCAATGTCTTCATCAATGACCTGGATGAAGGCATTGAGTGCACCCTTAGCAAGGTTGCAGATGACACTAAGCTGGGTAGAAGTGTCAATCTGCTGGAGGGTAAGGAGGGTCTGCAAAGGGATCTGAACAGGCTGGACC
>WAAB01021380.1:84357-104376 GCA_013389865.1 Piaya cayana
CAGGTCCTTGTCCTCCAGGCAGCTTTCTAGCCACTCTTCCCCTAGCCTGTAGCTCTGCATTGGGGTTGTTGTGTCCCAAGTGCAGGATCCAGCATTTGGCCTTGTTGAACCTCATGCCATTGGCCTCAGCCCAGTGGTCCAGCCTGTTTGGATCATTTTGGAGAGCCTCCCTACCACAGATCAACACTTCCTCTCATCTTAGTGTCATCTTCAAAATTCCTAAGGGTAGAGCTACCCTGAGCCAAGATGCCCTGGTGCCTACACTTGGGTTGGGGCAGCTCTTTTTGTCACAGAATCATTAAGTCAGAAAAGACCTTTTTCACAGAAAGGGTCAATGGGCATTGGAACAGGCTGCCCAGGGAGGTGTTTGAGTCACCATCCCCTGGAGGTATTTAAAAGACAGGTAGAGGAGGTACTCAAGGACATGGTTTAGTGACAGATAGAAATGGTTGTACTCAGTGATCTAAGAAGTCATTTCCAACCTAGTGATTCTATGATTCTATGACCTTTTGAGGTCATTGAGGCCAGCCTTTACCTGTCCAAAGATAAATCATCCATAAGTACCGCATCTACCTATCTTTTAAGAACTTTCAGGGATGATGACTCAGTCACCCCCCCTCTGCCAGTGCCTGATAAACTGTACAGTGAAGAATTTTCTCCCAATGTGCAGTCTGAGCCTCCTCTGGCACAACTTGAGGCCATTCCCTCTCATCCTATTGCTTGGGAGAACAGACCAGCACTCACCTCTCTGCAATCTCCTTTCAGGCAGTTGTAGAGGGTGGCAAGGTCTCCCCAAATGACAAGAACTGTGGGAGTCCCAACACGCTGCCTTTGTTCAACATGTAGCACCCAGCAGAAGAGCCTCCGGGATTGCCACAGTCCAGGATGTGCCTGAACTGGGTGCCTGCTTTGATTCTGGTTTGATCCTGGCCCACACAGGACATTGATTGGTGGTGAGTGAGACTGGGGCTGCCATGTCCCCAAGGAGCTGCAGGGTTGGCAAGGGCACCGTGTCCTTGCTGAAATACAGTGTCTAGGGGTTAACCCTGAAGCTGGAAACTCTGTTCAGAGCTGTGGAAATGTCAAGAACCCGTCAAACAGGCTAGTTGAAACATTTTTATGAAACCCTTTCCTCCACCCCAAATAAAAAAAAAAAACAACCCATATATCAGTTTTGACACAAAGGGTTTCTCAGGTCCCAGACTGAATTTTTAGTCAGCAGACATGAGGTAAATGTCACCAAACCAGCAAATTCCCCAGCATCTAAGGAGGAATGACTTCTCAGTCCTGAAGTTTGAATCCGAGGGCTCTCTTTATACATCTCCACAGTTGTCTAATCATGTAGATGTACTTCGGGATGACTCCTTGTCTAGAGAAAATCCACATCATGTGTCTGATGTGACAAGGATGGTGACTGAATATGAATCTTTGTGTTTGCATGGCAAGGGTTTTGGTAGCTGGTGGTCTATAGGTGTGGCTTCTGCTGAAGGATGGTGGAGGCTGCTGATGGGTGCTAGAAGCTGAAGCCATCTGGCTGTCCTGGCTGCTGTTGGCCAGGGCCAAACCCATCAGTGATGGTACTAATGCTTCTGTGATAGTGTATTTAAGAAGGAAAAAAGGGCAAGTTGCATCATCAGTAGAGAGAGGGGAGAGGCATAGAGGGGACATGCTGGCTTCCCCTCAAGCTTGTGACACGGTTGCCGGGGCTTGTTGGACTGGTTGGGCTGGTCTGACTCAGTATGGCAATGGAGAAGAAGAAGCAAGAAACAGCCCTGCAGACACCAGATGCAAGATAAACACATATGAAAGCATGACACATGAGAGAAACAATTATGAAGACATGAGCTGTGAGGAAAAATAACACTGCGCAGAATAGTAAGGTCATCAGAAGAGAGGGAAGAGGTACTCCAGACTCCCAAGCAGAGATTTCCCTGCAGCCACAGGAGAGATGGTGCTAGAGCAGGCTCCACCTGCAGCACATAAGGAGTCACAGTAGATGTCCATCTGGGAGGACCTCGCACTATAGCAGTGATTCTAGTGCAGCCCATGGAGGACCTCACATTACAGCAGGTGGAGGTGCCTGAAGGAGGCCATGACCCCATGGGAACCCATACTAGGCTACTGGTCTTCAAAGACTGTAGTCCACAGAAAGAACCCATGTTGGGGAGTTCATGGAGGATTGTCTCCCATGGGGGACACCCCACGCTGGAATAGGAGAAGAGTGTGAGGATTCCCTCGCCGAGAGGAGGAAGGAACATCAGGAATAACATATGATGAACTGACTTCAACCCCCATTCCCTGTCCCCCTGGGCCTCTGGGCAGGGAGGAGGTAGAGAAAATCAGGAGTTTAAACCCAGGAAGAAGGGAGGGATGTGAAGAAAGAAAAATCCTGTTGGGGATGTGTTTTTGTTTTTCAGTGTCTTGAATGGTAATCATTGGGTATTTTTCCCCAGGTTGAGTCCGTTTTGCCCATGACAGTAACTGGTGAATGATCCCTCCTTGTCCTTGCCTCTCCTCAAACTCCTTGTCGTGCCTTTGTTTCTTTAGATACCCCTCCCCAGAAGGGGGAGAGGTGACAAAGTGACCAAGTGATTCTTTGTTGCCCGCTGTGGGGCTCAAAACCACAACAGCCTTACATGCTGATTTGATGCAGTAACCACTAGGTCTGCCTTAACACATACACTTTGATTCCAGGTGGTTTTGAATAATCTCTTGCAAATGAAACATGAAGAAAATATGGGGTTTTTGCAGGAGTGCTGAAAAATATGACGTTCAGTGTGACACTGACAATACTAAGTATATCATGACAAGAGGTGGTTTTACTGTTGTAAAAAGTAGCCATGTTGAAAATATTTCAATAAATACTCCATTATTTTAATAAATAAAGCATCCAATTAGACTAATTCCTAATTGCAGTTGTAAATGATGGAGTTGAGAGAACATAGAAAGTAATCATTTGGTCCTTTACTCAGGGAGGTGCAATGTTTTCCTGTCACAAAAAAAAAAAAAAGCCAAAAAGCATATTCTAACCTTATCAGTGTCTGAAAAGTGATGACTAATTACTATACGAAGTTGTTAACTGGCAGACGTAAGAAGATCACAGAGAAAGAAAAGTTGGTTCCCTACACACAGAGAAGACCTAACTTTTTATCATTAAATTATTAAAATACTTGATTATTTTGAAAGCTTGCAGGCTTGGAGTCCCTATAAACTTGTAAACATCCAAATAATCACAATGGAAAAAGAAAAACAAAAAACGTGCTGTGTGTAAATAGCTCACTTCAGATAGCTTTGTCCTAAATATACTAATGTATATTTATTGTAGCACCTTAAAGTAAACTTTGAAGCAAGAACCAGAAAGAGCACTGTCTGGTGCAAAATGCACAGCTATCTGTATAGCCATAAAGTCAAATGCTTCTGTAATTAAATATAAAGCGTCTTCTGTGTGTGTTTCAAAATGCAATATATTGCAGTAAAATTGCAACATACTGCAACATACCAGGAGAAATGGCTAATCCTCAGCAAGTCTTGCAATGAGCTCAAATCCCTTCCCACCCTAACTATTCTTTGATTGTATGATTCTATGACTTCAAAAGGCAAGGCTGCTCAAACAAAGTGAACCAGAGGACAGTAGGTGGCTGTATTTCCCCACTGTCTGCACCTGCCTCACATCCAAAACAATCACCAGCCCCAAAAAGTGTTGTCAGCTGCCGCCAGCACCTTCTGTGCTGTCTGCACTGTGCAGAGGCATAAATGGGTGTGCTTTGCTCCAGGTCAACAAATGCATTTAATGTATATGAAGATATAAATATTCATATGCACACGTGTACATGAGTGGAACAGTTCTGAAATATAGAAAGGTGCCATATTCTTTTAACTTCTTCCAAATATTTTCATAGCGAGGATTTTGACAGCAAATATCCATGGTTCTGTGAAGGACTGGATCTTGCTTTGTTAGAAATCATTTTAAGGCCCTTCTGGAGTCTTAAATATAGTTTTATCAAACTTGCATGTGAATGTTTATGGGTATGTGAGAGAATTAATATCCACTGTTTGTAAAATACTAAGACACACACATTACTTGATCTGCCAAAAACATGAGGAAAGAATTTAGGATTGTTTCTGATATTTGCAATGGTGCACTGAAGAGATGAAGGGATCAAAGCCAGTATTCTGTTGGGTCCTCCAGCGTATGAGTTTCTTACTCCATTTAGACTTGTGCATAAAAAGGCTATTAAATAAGTTTGTTGAGACTCCAACAAAATAATGGGTTTCTTATCAGTGAGAATAATTTATACACTCTCCGTATTCCCTCCATGTGATTCAGCAGATTATTTTCTTAACATAAAGACTGTGAGTTTTCATTGTCATTTTTGTGATCCCATAATGAGCAGCAGTGATTAGCTCAGATTCCATCATTTTATATACAAGATTAGGATTGTTTTGATAAAAGCAGAAGAGAGTTACCTTTTCTGGGTAGGCTTGCAATGTTTTGTGATAGCTAAGTCTTAATTTTGAGATTTTGGCCTTTATGTGATTTAACAGATTTTGGAAATGGTTTACTGCTCTTTGAGGACATCAGATGGCGCTGTGTGGTTGTCAGAGAAGCTCAGAAGCAGCTATGTGAAGTTCATACAAGGAGAAGCCAGTGAAAACCTTGACTGTACGCATGACCTGTGTAGGGGAGAAGGGTTAACAGTAACAAGTGCCATAACTCCGTCAGATGGTAGGAGTCCATATCCATTGACACCATTGCTTAATGTACGACTTTTAAGACTCAATCTAATTTTTAATTCCTCTCATAAACTGTGAGAAAGAAAGGGAAGAAAAATCTTCTGGTTTGAATTTTTGTGATGGAGACAGAAAAAAAGATTACAGAGTAAAAAAAGTACATAATATAGTTCTTTTCGTGCTTATGGTTCACACAGAGGTCTGTCTAGGATTTACACTTTCCCTCAGTGGCCCTAAATACTGAGATTTGTTTTATTATGCTAGTGTCATTAATGTTTCAAATGTAGGTCTGCGCTTCCATCCTTGTAAACAGATCTGTACAAGAGCAGGGAGTGCAGGTAATGTGTAAAGGAAATGTGAAATACATTCTTCTACTGCCGTCATTCTGAACTGTATTCAGAGCTAATCTTGGAAATCAGGGCAGATGACATGGAGCACATTTTTCAACAGCAAATAGACTTTCCATTATTTTTCTTGGATTTTTCTGGCAGTCAAACTTCCTCTGTTTGCTTAAAAAAATACAAGCAAAGTAGTTCACAAACTTATAGTGTAGTGTGTAGTGAAATACATTACTTTTTTTGCTGTGTTTTCTTTATTGTCACTGTCAATAAATTTCTGTCCAAACCAACACTATCAGCAGATACCGAAAAATATTTTAGTTTATTGAGAAGGCTTGTTTTAGCTTATTGAGACTCTGTCCTCTCAACTAATTACAAAATATTCAGCAAATATTTGGATTTATTACTTATCTCATTCCCACAAATTAGTGCATCTCTTTGTTTAACAAAAGCAGTTCACTGCTCTTGCCCTCAAGGTAAAGCATACATTGCAATCTCTCTTTTGCAGACAGTCTGAAACCCAACCTTTTCTAAGTGAATCAACTGTTGAAAACAATCTCTGTAAATCAGTAAAAGGAGAAAATCTGCAATGTTTCATCTAATACCCTTATTACGGCTGAAACAACTCAAAGATAACTAATAATGTTCAACTGATCCTAACACGTGGTTTGGGGGGTTATAGTAAGTTTAGTAGATGAGTAGATGTTTATCATGTTGAAGTATAACATTCTATGCTCTGGGGCTCAGGAAAATCTCAGTTATGACAAAGCAATAATATATGTAATCTTCTGAGCTATATTAATTTTATCTCCTGATACCACATTTCTGATGCTTTTAAGAGATATGTTCTCTTAATTCCTTAAGATTTGATGTTCAAATAAAATTTGAAATGTATCAAAGTAAGTAAGTAAACACTAAAAAAAACTACAGGATTTTAAAATATTAAGAAAATAGCTCATTCAAGCTACCAAACTTATGGACATGAGGCTTATGGACATGAGGCATGTTTCAGAAGTACTTCATTGATGAAGTCCCTTGATTTTGGGCCTTTTTGGTTGTTAAATGCTTTTGAAAATTTGCTTGTAATAATATTTGAAAACAACATAAGATACATCAGGTGCATAAAAAAATTGTTTATTTGCAGAAATAAAAGAATCTTTTACATTAGCATATTCTGTAAAAATGTAAATGGCCACAGGAACATGAGTCACTAACCAAATGACTTTTAGCAATCATACATCAGTGGAGTTTCCCTGCTTAGATTTTAAAAAAATTACATACATTCCAAAGCAAATGAAAGTGGGGTTTTTTCTGTATCCATGGTGTGCATGCAGCAAAATATTCCATGAATTCCAAAATGGAAAGCCATAAATACATAAATTTCATACTTTTCCTCAGAAACCGAGCAATTTCCAGCCTGTGTTTGAACAGAGGCATAGTGAATGTCTGTACTGTTGTCATAAGTAACAAGAAAGGAAAGCCTCTCTCATAAAGAGTAACTGATTTTTGCTGACTCAGGAATTCTTCAGGCATTTCAGGGAGTGTGACAACGAAATCTGTTGTGTAGAGTGGACTCTCCAATTGGAAAAAAATGTTGCCATTTACCTTTTGCCCAAGTTTTGAACATTGAAAGAGAAAGAGAAAGAAAAGTTACAAAATTTCCTTTTTCATTTTCACTTTTCTGCTTCTGTATATAAAGCAGTGGGTTTTGTAGCACATCATAGCATAACTTCAATATTAGACAGATTTTTAATGGTCTGTTTCTCATCCTAATAAATCACTCATTTCTTGACCAAGCAAAGGGGATTTTGCCCAGTAATCTGTGTATCTTAGTAGTAGTACCAGTGGGAGTACTGAATACTGATTATATATTGCAAAGCAAAGTAGGCAAATTTTTTTCAATATTTACTTTTTTGGGGTTTTCAACATTTGTTTTTAATATTTATTTTTACATAAGAAAACTAACTTCTAGAGCATCTGAAAAAAATCAAATTCAAGGGTTCACTGAACACTTCAAGTTAAAACAATAATGAAATGCCATTGGAAATGCTAAAGTAGATCACTGTAGCAGTTCTGGAATGATATAAACTGATTTTTCAAGTTAGATTCTTAAGGTATGTAAGTATGAGTCATAAATTTGAAAAACAATTGTTTATCCAAGTTAGCCATAAAAACACATTGGTATCCAGGAACTAATTTACATATACAAGGATATTTCTTCTGATTTGTATTTCTGAAGGAATATTTACTATGAATAATGGGAAAGCGTTGGATACCCTCCCAGTGGCTGTTTCACAAAAAATATTAATCAAAATTGCATTGATTAATTTAAACAAATAATGGTTCTACTTTACTATTTACTAAAAAACATAAATTGCCAGAAAAAAAAAAAGTAAACTGAAATTGAGAACTCTTGCTTCTGCCTGCACTGTGTGAATCATTCCTCACTTGTTACCAAATCAGCAAATAGACTTACTGGAATTAAAAAAAACTGACCAGAAGATCAACAAAGTCAAATTATGTTGGTCATGTTGCAGAGTACAATTAGGTCTCTAGCACATTTGTTCTGTAAGTGGGTCAGCTATTTTGCAGCCAGGACCATCCAAGACAAAATGTTATGTGAGGTAGGAGAAATACTGCATAGCCATTCCACTGAGAATACATGGCTTTTTTTTCAGCTTAATGAAAAGCAGAAATAAGTTATTTCTAATTCATGTGAGGTGAAACCATAAAAGAAAGCAAATACATGAAAGGATTAATTATTCAAGGTTAAATCAAGACCATGTCATCAGTAAAGCAAACAAAAAAAATATATAAGGTCTAAATATTTACATCTTCTGCTAAGAAGTACAAGCAATTGCAACCAGAAATACAGCTAGGCAACACTTAGAAATACAGTGTGCAGACATGGGTAATCATTAAAGACATGTTTAATATTGATTCCATCATAAATGTAAATCTATACAGCGATAATTTTGTGTAACACAAGCACCTCACCAAAAATTCCTAACCCATTTGTAGGCATAATGATCCTTTTGTTTTACTAACCAAACTAGCCAGCTAACTGGAACAATGAAGCTCTACTTATGCACTGAAATTTTTTCATTGCAGCCATTTTCATGCTTTAGGCATTTTATCTCATAAATAACTAAGCTATCACTGCCAGAATTGATTTTTGTCATCTTTTCCAACTCCTGAAATTCTTGCCTAGGAACACAAGACAAATATGTCTGTATTCTGTTACCAAATAATCATCTGAAAGAATTTCAAGCCTATGTGAGCTGCTGCTAGTGACAAAAGGGAAGGGTATGTTCTTTACTCTGTTAGAGGATGAGGGACACCAGGGTTGTGTTACACGGTTCACCTGTCTTGTCATTATGTGCTCACCCGCAATCTTGAGTGTACATCTTTGGCTGAAGCTGGGCTATACCAGCAACCTATTCATGCTCTATTATGTCTAAGGGAATCCCAGTGGCATGCAGCCACTAAAATTGTACCTCCAGGATCCTTTGGAGGCCTGTGTTATGACCTGCTGCCAAAGAAGCAGCAAAGTAAGCTGAAGCAGTGTGTGAACAGCGGTGTCAAGGAGATTCCCTGGCAGTTTCCTGAGTCCATGTTAACGGCATTAGTGGAGCGATGTAGAAAACACAAGAGCAGGCAGACTTTTGCCCTGTTCTATTTACTTTATTTTCACTCTTTAGGAAACAGAACTAACCATGAAAAAGGTGGAGCCACGTCCTATTTGTATCAGTAAGGACAACAGAAGCATGTTCTGCACGTGACACTTGAAGGTAATTAATGCCAGATTTGGAACAGTAAACTACTAGCATCAGTCATCCTTTGGAAAGGACTTTTGGCAGCCTGGTAGCTAACTCAATGGTGATCAATATGGTTACCGGAAAGCTAGCTTTCCCATAAATAGTGCTTCAGCTTCACGTAAGTGTCCAACAGATTTGATTTTTAGCATAATGAATACTGAGATTTCCTTCTGGCAATATGTGGCTCATTGGGAAACTTTCTGGTTAACTAGATGTGACCAGGTGAAAAAAGGATATGTAGGTCAGGAATACTCCATGATTCAGGGCATAATAATTTCTAATGTTGTAATAACATAACATAACCTCTACCTATAGGGTGCTTTTGTCCATGGATTTTAAATACCTATTATATGAAGCTCAAACATTGATCCTGCTGTATACAGGTGAAGTCATTTGCCTGAAATCACAAAGCCAGCCCTGGTAACAACAGATCTAGCAGTGAGTCCCAGTCCCATCATTCTTTTCATCATTTGATCAAACGTGTATTGAAGTAAAAAAGTTCATTCAACATTGCCCCATCACAGGTGACATTGTACTGACAAAAAAGCAGGATTTATCTGGAGAATCCACGGCCTACAGATCAGGTGTAGGGTATGAGTAGAAAGCTATTAATGCTGCTAATAGAGAGTAAGTAGAAGCACATGCATAAAGTAATTTGGCTGGGATGAAGCCTGTAGCAGAAGAGAGGGCCTGTCACCAGTCTTGAGGTGTAATGAATAAGGCACATACTGACAACATTAGTTCCCCAGCAAGGAAGATCTGAACAAAGTCATTCAAATAGATTCTTTGAGCTGAAGCGTAGGGAAGATTCGTGGTTTCATTACCTGTGAGAAATACCATAGATATGCCACTGTCCAATTTGATTTCCTACCTTTCTCTGCCTCAGTTTTGTTGTCTGCATAATATAGAGAATGATGTTGAATCTCTCTGCAAAGCACATTAAGATCTGTGGTGGGAAGGTGCTATGTAACTGTAAAATATTCTTAGCACTTACTTTTAGGCTAACGGTATTTGTTACAGATATTTACTGTGGCTTTTACTTGTACTATTTGATTGAAACTTCTACCAGCACCATCCCAAAGCCATATATAAGTTTTCTATATTTGTGTTCCTAGAATTAACATTTCCATGCCTCATGTCACCTTCCCACCTGCCCAGAAATCTCCTGGCTGGAGCAGAGATCAAGTGAACAACTGGGAAGCAGGTTCTTAAAATGGGAGGAGTAAGAGATGTGTGCAAATTCTGGGAATCCACCTCAAACCCCTACCCCACCTCTTCCCACCACCTCCCAGTGCCCGCCTCCAGCTTCAGCCCATAAACTGCTGCTACCCTGTGCTGAGTTAAACGTTTTCAGTTGCTGACTGCACAGAGCAGTCGGCAGTGCCTGGTGGGACAGACATGATGGTGCTGAGGTTACAGAGCTGGACCCCCCTGGGGTCCCTTCTCTCTCTGCTCTTTTCTACCAGCATGGCGGTAAGTGAAAAGACAGTGTTAGAAAACACCTTGGTGTAGAAAATTCTGTCAGAGAAAATTCACTGAAAATAGTCTTCTTTCTTCTCTTCAGTACATTGCTACCAGAGAAAACTGCTGCATATTAGATGAAAGATTTGTAAGTATCTGAACAACTTTCTTTTATCTTGAGTCTAATTAAAACTTTCCTATGCTGATTATTAACTACCATTATCGCTGGTAGCTTCATTTTATCTTCATTGTTATTTCCAATACTTATTAAATGTACTTGCACTGTGCTTAAACTGTTATCTATTAATAGAGGTATAAGTCTGGTAAAAAAACTAGAGGAGGTTACACTTTTGACAAAAGTGTATCTCCAAAAGATGCTACAAGTAGCAGTATGCACAGTTTTCTTGCTATGTCTGTGCATGTATGCATAGTGTGAAACTAAACTACCTCTGTAAATTCAAACACTGCAGACAAAGAGGCAAATGCCTGCCCTTCTTTATCTACAATCGTTTGTGTAAGTGGTGCCTGAAAGTTCCGCTGCCCAAGTATTTCGTTCTCCCTTCTTTTTCTCCTGAAACATCACCAATTATTATTCTTTCCTCTTTAGGGGAGCTACTGCCCAACAACCTGTGGTATTGCAGATTTCTTTAATAAATACCATCTCACCATGGATAATGAACTGCAGGACATGGAGAGAATTTTGCAGCAAATTGCTAACTCCACAGGAACAGTAGAACATTTAATTCAACACATCCAAAGTCTCTATCCTCCAGAGAAGCAGACACTACCAAGTGAGAATATAAAAATAACTACACAACTGACATGTAATTTTCTTGGGTTTTAATTTGCCAGATTACAATTATTTTATACCTTTGTCTGTTTTACAGATTCAATTGATGATTTTACTAAAAAATCCAAGAAAATAATTGAAGAAATTATCAGATATGAAAACACTATTTTATCTCATGAAAATACAATACAGTAGGTATCTTCCACCTTTTATGTTGGTTGACAATTCAAATAGGGGTTTTTTTCTGTTACAAATGCATTCATAATTAAAGAGGAATAATTTATCATTTAGGAGAACAAAGGAAAACTTTCCATAGACTTATATTCATACATTAATTACTGGTCTGAGTTTCGCTGCTTAGAGTCAAGTCTTCATTTTTGATAGTTTTCTCAGCTATAAATATCGGTGCTAATAGAAGCACCTCTTTTTTAAGGGGGTATATGTAACAGCATACTGCCTAGGTGAGGCACGTGTACAGGGAAATGTATAATACATATTCAGAAACACCTGAAGCAACAAGCCATCTTTATGTTTTTCTGTCTAGGCAGTTGACAGATACATATATATTGAACAGCAACAGAATAGCACAGCTGAAACAGAAGATTGCCCAGCTTGAGTCACACTGTCAGGAGCCGTGCAGCGACACAGCTGAAATACAGGAGACAACTGGAAGAGGTGTGCAAAATGCTTCTCATATGGTGGAGGATTAATTCAGTTATAAATACTGCCAACTGGCATCACAAAAATAAGTTATTTGTAATCTTATGGACCATACATTTCTACAAAGATATATAAGGTTGCTATTTATGGAACCAATGCTTGGATCAATATAAGTGCTAATTGGATACTCTGTAAAGAGGATGTTCAGATGGAATGGAAGTCTTGCTTAGTACTATGGCCCTTTTGGCCAAAATATGATTATCTCAAAATGTATGCTAAAGTTAAGGGCCAGGAAGAGATTTCTAAGGACATAAGACAAACAAAAGGTAATTCATTATCACATTTCCACTGAGTTACCTGAAGAAAATTAATTATTCCATTAGCTCCAAAAATGCTATTTTTAT
This sequence comes from Piaya cayana, assembly GCA_013389865.1. Taxonomy (NCBI): domain Eukaryota; kingdom Metazoa; phylum Chordata; class Aves; order Cuculiformes; family Coccyzidae; genus Piaya; species Piaya cayana. Next base: position 96,560 of record WAAB01021380.1, read on the forward strand.
TACTGTAGAAATTAATGCAGTGCCTGTATTTTACAATTAAGGTGTTTAATCTATATGTGAGACTAAATTCTTCCTAGTCTTACGGAAGTCCTGTGTCCTTTAGCAGGATTTTATGGCAATGACATTAGAGTATGTTGACTAAAGAGCTAACTCTGCAATGATGACATTTAGATGAATTGTATTTCTTGCACTAAGAAAGTTACAATATCAAGTAAGCGTGAGGATAGATCTATAGCTAGCTTAAAAATGATCCTCTGAATATCTTTACTTCAGATTGTCAAGACATTGCAAATAAAGGTGCCAGAAAAAGTGGTCTTTACTTTATCAAGCCTCAAAAGGCCAAGCAGTCATTCCTTGTCTACTGTGAGATTGACTCATATGGCAACGGCTGGACAGTGTTACAGAGGGTATGCCACTTACGTGTTATTACCATAAGCAAAGTTATTGCAACAGCACTGTTTATGTTTACCTGCATAAGATACATAACCTTTTAATAGAGGTTTGGGGTTGGTTTGTTTGGTTTTTTCCCCCTTTCAGAGATTAGATGGGAGTGAGGACTTCAAGAAAAATTGGATCCAGTATAAGGAAGGATTTGGACATCTGTCGCCAGATGACACCACTGAGTTCTGGCTGGGCAATGAAAAGATTCATTTAATAACTACACAGTCAACTCTGCCATACACCTTACGGATTGAACTGGAGGACTGGAGTGGCAAAAAAGGGTACTCGCTCATGATGCTTGTGAAAATGACAGCTTAAAACCTAATGCTCCCACTGATGTGTCCGTTTGCACAGTTCTGAAAAAATAAGCCCCTAGATGTGCTAACATGCATGGAACACTGCATTGGCACCATGTCTGACTTGCAGCCAGGCACACATGCATGTCTGAAGGCCATGTGCTGGCAGCCCTAGTTTATTAGGCAAAAGGAATCTGCTCCCTCTTTTCAAGTTTCTTCCCATCTTAGGGACTAGATGACCATTGTAGGTCCCTTACAACTATCCTATCCTATCCTATCCTATCCTATCCTATCCTATCCTATCCTATCCTATCCATTCCATCCTCCAGGAGGGCTACTATCCTTGCTATTTCTTGAGACATCTGCTCCTTCCTCCTACCAAGAATTTCCTCATGAGTAAGCCTAAGCATTATGAACCTGGAAGATACATATATGTATGTTTATATAATGTAGAACTTTCATACATTGCCGAAGACTAGTATTCAGAAATACATCTGGTGCTGGAGCACAAAAGTTGGTTGAACATATGTCATTGAACTGAGACATACAGCCATGCAAAACCAATATCTTTTCAAATGCTAGGATGCCATAAACGCCTTTTCTGCAGTGCTAACACCTATGTATTTTTCATTCATGCATATACAAGGAATGTAGAATGCTCATATTCACCATATTCCTTTTATTTAACAGCACTGCTGACTATGCTGTATTCAAAGTGGGAAGTGAACAAGACAAGTATCGACTGACTTATGCCTACTTTATAAGTGGTGATGCTGGGGATGCCTTCGATGGCTATGATTTTGGAGATGATCCAAGTGACAAATCCTTTACCTCTCACAATGGCATGCAGTTCAGTACCTATGATAATGACAATGATAAATTTGCTGGCAACTGTGCTGAGCAAGACGGATCTGGATGGTGGATGAATAGATGTCATGCTGGTCACCTTAATGGCAAATATTATATAGGTAAAGTATCTTTTAAGTACCTACACCCTGGGACACCACATTTCAGCAACAAATTGAATGGATCATTTTCATTAACTATGTTTTGTCATCTGTTTTTTTTCAAAGTTGGTGCTGCCCAGTCTTTGCAATAACTGCAAACACAAAGAGTAGGAACTTGTGTGTCCTCTCCAGCCCAAAGTGGGAAAATTAGTCCTGAGAGAAGCAAACTAGGGGGAGAAGGGCAGTGAGCAGGGCCTGTTATCATGCCCAGGGATGCCATGGAGGTGTTGGTACTAGAAAAATATGTGGACACATTCACTGCTTTAGAAAGCGACTAGCTGTTTTGCTCCAACTGATATTTTTCAGATGGTGTGTACACATCAAAAGATGCTGGTCCATCTGGATATGACAATGGCATTATTTGGGCAACTTGGCGTGACCGGTGGTACTCCATGAAGAAAACTGTGATGAAAATCATCCCATTCAACAGACTATCAGTAGATGGACAGCAGCACAACTTAGGCAACGCCAAACAGGTTTGACTACAAGGCTAAATAGATATTTTAAAAGACAACAGAATATAGTTATGTCAAATGCGGAGCATGGACAGTTGAACAGTTAAGCCCACTGCATTTTAGAAAAGTTGGCTTTGTTTACCATTTTGTCACAAATATTTTTACTCGGATTTTTGTATACCTTCTATGTTACTATTACTTTTAACAGGTAGATAAATGGACAGTCTAGTGATCAAAAATAATTCCTTGCCTTTGTGTTTTTTAGATGCTACATTTTCAATTTCCAACTAGTATAAATATGAATGAACACTATCAACATGTCATCATTACCTGATGTGCTTTTTTCTTAAGAACAACATTAAAATGCTCTTTTTCTTTTCTGTTGTAGGTTGGAGACTCGTAAAGGAACATTTTCACAAAGACTGATTTGAACAGGGAAAACAAATCTTTTGTGTCTTAGACACTGAACTTACTTAACATTACACAGTTCTGTTTTGACTATAAAACGTTGTTCACTGTGTAATGACCAAGTCTCTTTCCTGAGCAGTGCTTTTGCCTCTGTACATGGTTATTTTTTTCTGTACAGATTCTCAATAAATTTTTGATTATTACAAAAAATCTGAACTTGTTATCTGTGCTCTACTGTTGGCCAAGCAACACAAAGTAAACTTTATGATAGTTGGAAGGTTACTATGGTCAAATCTGTTTGATTCAGTCATTCCTGAATTTCATGCCAATAGTTTCTGCTGCTTGGTTAGAGGCAAGTGTTACAGCTATTTCCCCATAAAATGTGGCTTGTTTCCAAAAGTTTTCATTGTGTTTTCTGATTAAATTGATTTGTGACATAGACCAAAGTACATAGCAACTTGAAGCAGGCCTAGTTTACTACTGAAGGCTTCTTAGCTAAACTTATCATGAAGTAATAAATACATTTTCAATCAGGATGTGTTAGGAACACACTGTATGTTAGGAACATACTATCAATGACCAAGAACAGATATTTTACTCCAAAGAATACACATTAACATATTTATCAATATCACACAGAACAAAAGTTTTGTTCACTATATAGCACATAGTATTATGCTATACAACTATTATTCCTGAATACTCCTTTTTGTTTCTAAATAAATTGATCTTAAAGGCAGTTCATGCTGCCTTAAGACTTTCCCAGCTTCAGTGCCCAGGTCTCTAGCAAGGCTGCTGTTGAGCCTCTTTCCCTGGGTCTGAGTCTCCATAGCATAACAAGCTGCTGTCTCTGTCATTTTCACTAAGGTTGTTTTGATGTAGTTCAAGTTTTACCCTTAAGCCAAAGTGTAAGAGGAAGGCAGGTTTCTTAGGAGTAGATGAGAAAAAGCCATCATTAGTATAGGGTCATCATGAGGTTAACAGCTCTCTGGGACAAGGGACAACCCCTCCACCCCACTGAACCAGTATATTTGCACAGCTCTGTTGCACCCATGCAACCAGCCACTGTCAGTCTTCATGTCCAGTTCCTTGCTATTTTCCTGAAAGTTTTCATGCAGTGAGGCTTCTCCTGTGGCTCCTTGTAACTGAAGCAGTATGCATAGAGAGGCCTATGGGAAGGATGTGATCTGAGAGCTGATAGGTTCAGTCTGATCTTGTTTCTGTAACAGCCACTTGAGTGGCATCAGCCAAGTCCCTTCTGCTTTCTGTTTTCAGTTTATCACACCTACGATATGATTTTACTGTTGACTTTATGGTGTTATTTATATATTTGCAATATGGAATTAAATAATACTTCTTTCATCTCTTTCTCTTTGACTTCTATATCCACACTCCTCCAGGTCTGAACTGTGATTTGCCTCTCCCAGTTCAGTTTCTGGATGCACCGATTTGGCTGATGACAATTTGCTGGAACTACACATTTCACTATTGTGAACTGGTACTTCATGAGTTGCTTACCAGGACTAAGACAGGCTCATTCTTCCAGATGATTTCTTGACTGGTGTCCTAAGGCCTCATGAATAATTTTGATCCTCTTTGTAGAGGACTATCTGCTGAAGTGGTCAGGAAGGTCAGAGCTATCAAATTCAAGAAGACTGACCTTTCAAAGAAGCCCTGTTCCAGAGCTTATCAGGGCACCTGTAGGGTCTCAGCCTGCAGTGATATTCTCTGGGCGCTGAAAGAAGGTTCATGACCTTTGGAGATCCTTTGTACTGTTTCCAACCCCCTGGAATACAGAAAGGGACATACAAGGATCTATTTCTTCTCCTGAAGAAAAAAATAATACTCTCTATTATTTTTTAAAAGTAAATACTTTGCAATACGACTCAATTCCCTTTTCGTCTATCCTGAGAGGTCACATCTCTCTCTTCTAAGTCAAGCTTTATCGTAGATGACTCTGAGACCATAGACTATAGAGAAAGTAATCTGTATTTAGGCAAACTTTTCCACCTCTGAGTTTATAAAAGTTCATTATAGGATCTGATGGCCGCAATGAGTTTACATTTCCTTTATACTTTGTGTTTGCAATCAGTCTTCCAAAGACCACTGTAGCATGGAACAGAGGAATCAGGAACAGAAACACTTTCTCTTTTGGATGCCTCCTCCGAAGGGGAAAGAGAAAAAGTGGACAACAAAGAAATAGGGGTAGAATGAGGCAAATAAGATACACAGACTGGAGGACTTGCTGCGTCCCTCAGTGCCTGAGACACTGCATGGAGAAAATGTGGGACCAGATGTTGTCAAGAGTTCAGAAGAGTTAAGTAGTTTGAGGAGCACACGAAGAGAAAGTGGAGCTGAGAGCTGGGGCTGAACAAGAGTGGAGTATAAGCCAAAGTATCCAGAAGAGGGACAGGAATGAGTAGGTAAGAAGAGGAGAAGGCACCTCTTTAAAACTATTAGTGGGGAATAGTGGTAGGACTTGAGACAGTCAGTGCTGCTCAAACCAGACCTGGCTCAGATCTGGGGCATCTAAACCAGAGCTAAATCCCAGGCTGCTGTGGCAAACTGCCAGGAGCAGGGCAGCTGAAGTAGTAAACTGCACTTCTGTTCTTTGATCATGAATTAAAGTTAAATCCAAAGTTGATCTAACTTTTGGCCTTTAGCCTTTCAAACAAACACAGGGAGAAGTGACTGGTTGATTGCAACATGAAATCAAAGGTACAGGCTGAAGGTCAGGCCTAAAATCAACCCTCTGCTCGAAAGCCTGAGGATCAACTCCTTCACCTTATTTTCACCCAGCAATCCCTTTTGCATGAAGAAGGGAACTCACCTTACCGTATATTTGTGATCAGTTATCAACTTTTTCCAGTCCCTAAAACCTTGGTGACTGAGTTTTTCTTGGACCAGAGCTTAAGTTTTCTGCATTTGAAGGTCACCAGGGTACTGCACTCTCTGCCAGAGTCAAAAGAGGTGAGCAACGTACTATTGCCATGTCCAGTCTTACACTGGTATCCAGTATATGGGACATGACTTAGCAAATTGTTGCATCCTCTGTTAGCATGGCTGAAAAGGCAAAAATCCTTCAGCTTGATGTGCTCTGACTCATCTTGATTTTTAAAGCCTATTAAATTAGAAAAATAATATTCAGAGATTACTGAAGATCACAAAATCAAGCTCTTAAAAATGGAGAAAGTCAGAACTAAGGTGACATGTTATATTGCATCTAAATTATGAAGGATGTGTTCATTGTTTCACAGATCGTAATGCATGTAGTAAGACCAGGTTATCTCTTACTTACAGTTGATACCCCGCAGGATTAGGTGCGATTCCTGCCCTCATCCGCCAGATCCTGTGGGACCAGAGGCAAGATACTCAGCTGTCTCAGGGCTGGCTGCTGGTGTTCCTCCTGAGCTACAGCTGCTGTCAGCACTATCTGTGCATATGGTGTGCTCTGAAGGCTCAGAGCAATGGTCCCTAAAGATTAATAACTATTTTTTGACTTAATCTGCTTACCTGGCTTCTGCAGCTGTGAAAAGGGAAAAGTTATGCCCAGGGGATGCACGTTTGTAAAGTACTAGGGTAGCTGAGCGATAAGCACAGTAGGAAAATTCTTAAAGATTTGAACAGTCTGCAAAGCATCATCATACAATGAAATGAGCATGCAGTTCTAGGTGGCTGCCTGCTTGCAGAACACCATCCATATTCATTGTGAGAAGGAAGGGGTTTGGTGGAAGAAACATCACACTTAATCCTGCAGTAAAGTGGGGTCCATGAGTCTATACACAAGGACAACACAGGAAGGCTGTACCTGCAGTTCTTGTGTTCCCCAGCACAGAGGTCCTGGGGCTGTGGTCTTTGAGCAGAGTTTTGTGTCTATCATGAAGGCTAAAGCAGAGCTTGTTGATTTGAGTGGCAGATTCTCCAGGGATCCCAGTATATTCTGGAAGAAACCCCTTTTACTTTGTTGCATAAGATAATTCTAATCCTGAAAGATTTCCTTTCATTTTGGTCTTTCCCTTCTTTAAGCATTTTACCATCCTCTGAGCTTTTTATAATTCTTTCATAGAACTGCTGCAAGAGAGTGAAAAGATCTGTGTAGAACTTTGAGTGGGGAAGCATCACCTTTTGGCCCTGCTAGGGTTAGCAGCTGAGCTTTTTGATGTGTAAGTACATTTATTATCTGCCTTGAGTTCAGGAGCTGCCTTATGGATATTTATCAACCAAACACAGCTGTGGCTGACTGATCTTCAAACTGAGCACAGTTAGTATGTGGCCTGTTCAGACACTGGTTACTGAAGTTGATTGGCTGTCTTGTTGCTGAAATCCAAAGATGTTTGTTGCATTATAGTATTAATGGCACTACATGGGATTCAACAAAAGACTTTACAAAGCATGTTGCAGGGAATAGAAATGAACAAGACATCTTGTTTTAGAATATGCACAGATAAAATAAGATTAAACCTTAAATATAATAGAAACTCTTTATAATGAAAAACAGATCCTGGTGGAGTAGGTGTTAACCAGTGTAGCACCATCTTATTGAGCTCTTCTGCTGCCCAAGGACATGACTCACTAATGATACTGGTGATATTGGTAGAAGTTAAGCTAGGTTTAATGAGGGGTAATGGATAAAAGAAGCATGGGATGCAAGGCCAGAAATGGGAGGAAACAAAGGGCCAGTTCAATTGCAATGAACTTCACATGGGGAAGGTTCAAGCCTCCTGAAAGCAGAAAATAAGAGGAAAAGCAGAGACAAGAAGGACAGGACAAAGCCTGAGAGGCTACTGGAATGGATCCAAACATAAATTAATCTGTTTTGAATTGAATATGTTGTAAAATCACAGAATCACTAGGCTGGAAAAGACCCACAGGATCATTGAGTCCAACCATTCCTATCAAACACTAAACCACGCCTCTCAGCACCTCATCCACACATCTTTAAACACTTCCAGGCATGGTGACTGAACCACCAACCTCGGCAGCCTGTTCCAGTGCCCAGTGACCCTTTCTGTGAAAATTTTTTTCCTGATATCCAGTCTGAACCTCCCCTGGAGGAGCTTGAGACCATTCCCTCTTGTCCTGTCCCCTGTCACTTGGGAAAAGAGACCAGCTCCCTCCTCTCTACAACCTCCTTTCAGGTAGTTGCTGAGAGCAATAAGGTCTCCCCTCAACCTCCTCCAGGCTAAACAACCCCAGCTCTCTCAGCCGCT